>JARHVA010000693.1:1812500-2092500 GCA_037957365.1 Torreya grandis | reverse complement strand
GTTGATATGGCTTCACTATATGATGCAACAGTAAGAGAGACTCCTTTATGAGTCTCACGTAAGTCTTGTAGAGGCTAGCAATTATTTTGTATCCTCCTTAAGAGGTGAAAGGTATTAAGAAATGATGTGGCTACTTTTGGGGGCCAAAAACCACTAAACTTCGCCCAAATGCTAGTACGATTGCCTTCTTATTTAAGAGGTGGTACATCCAGCATTCCCTTCACACCTTAAATCCCCAAACTTGGTACGACTAGAAATAATAGGGCCTAAAAACCCTCATAAAATATTCATCATAGAATAATAAATCTCTACATAAATAAATTGTATTTGAAACACAAATCTCATAAATTTATCAAGCAATCCATCTTGCAAATACAAATATTCATATCCTATGAAATATGTCTCTTTCTGGCACAAGAATTCCTCAAACTCTAAACCAATATGTGCAATTGTGAACCTTGAGTGAATCCACCAAGTGGGTTGAATTGGGTTTTCATCCAATCAACCAAGAAACGATTGGGATTTTCATCCCGTTGGTAAGAGTTTGGCCACAGCCACAAAACTTCAAATCTCCAAAGAGAAAATAAACAAACTTCTAAAAAATATCACCCAAATGAGCTCTCACAACCTCCTCTTATAATTTTTTCCCACCGACCTTTCTAGAAGCTTATTTTTTAATTAAAATCTCTTTTTTGGCTCCAAAAAACCTTTTTATCAAAATAATGATAATATTTGATTCGTAAGTAACTAATAGTATGCGTCCATGATTTAAAAAAAATTATTGTCTTTCTGATGAGCTATAATACTAAGGTATCTTTTAAAATATTTTGACTAAATTAAACAACCTTAGTTAAAATATTTAAATTATAGCCAATATTACACCCAAGTTGCAAAAATTATCGAAAAACATCAAAATCAAAAACCGACCACATTGGAGTGATACTGATTATGAATAAAGAAAATCGGGCCCAATCGAGTGACTTAATATAAATAGATGTACTCTCCAAGAATCTTGGTGAACACACTAGAAGTCAAAATTCACTTCAAAACGTGTCATAGGAGTCCTTGTTGTTAATCAGACTTGCACCCTTGTGAAGTTACTTTTAGGCCTTCACAGTCTGCTGAAACATGGAAACAATCCTAGGTTATGGGTGACCTAATCAGTGGATTGAGTCTCTATATCTAAGGGCTATCTCCCTTTGGTGTATCAATTAGGATCTTACTACTCTATGCTATAATCTACTTGGAAAAAGGGAGAAAGAAAACTTGAAAGAAAATCCTACCTAATGACGGTGATACACCTAAATGATTGATTGATCCACTCAATTAGAGCTCTTAAAAAACACTAATTTAGACAATAAAAAGGCTAAAATTTCAACTCCAATTGACCAATATGCATAAGTATTTCATGAAAAGGTTTGATTTAGTAACTAAAACTTGAGGGAAATGAAAGAATATGCCTGATTGAAGGCACTAATTAGCCACTTGCATCCACTAAAATTCTAGCCAAAAGACACTTAAGCACAAAGCATAACCTACTTATTTTGACCAGCTAGTAACTAGGTAAGAATCAAGACTTGGAAAGGAATAAAAAATCTATCACTTATGCAAATCAACGACATAAATACACTATACTAGCTTGCTGAAAATTGAAAACAACAATCCTTCTATTAATCTAAAAAAAGGTTACAACTCAATCTTTGGCTAAATTTTGTCTTGCTAAAAGAGGGATACAATTCAAGGTTGAAAATCCAACTTATATAAAAAAAATACACAATAGCCAAGAGGTTGGCGTTGAAAATAGAAGAAGAAGACAACTCTTTCTTTAGCCCAAGTCCAATTTTTATTATGCCAAGATAACAAAGCCTTCTAAATTTGTCTTTTCTTGTCTTTTATCTTGCATGAAAAACCCTTTGGAATTGAACAATGGATGATGGGCCTATTTTAGACTAAATTATTCCATACATGGATAGCTACACCAATATCCAAATAAAGAACTCTGCTTGAACTGCTTGAAACAAGAGAACAATCTCCTTTGCATGAAATCAACACTAATACTGAACTTAGAATTTAATTTGAACTACTGGAATGTTGAAAGCTTTGGATTGAATGAAAACCAAGGAGAAGCATGATCTCATGATCTTGAAAAATAGTCAACTAAAGTTTTGACCAAATGAAAATAGACTTTCATATTTAAGTTCTTCGAGCCTTTCATGCATTTGAGTCTATGTTCTAGAACCGAAAGAGTCGTGCATGTCTTGGACTGATTTGATTATTTTGTTTATTATTTGGCATTCCTTTTGTTGCAGTCTTGAATTGTAGATCATCCTATAGATAGAAAAATGATATCTTCATTGGTCTTTGCATGTTCCTGCATGTACCCTTTGGCATTCATTTTCTGGTTTATTTACTTTGTTTACTCTACAGAATTTTCCTCTGTCTATTTGTATCGAGCTCCTCTTGGATTTTATTTCTTTCTATCTATTTATTTAGAAAAAATTCCTAAGGAATTATATTTCTATGGTATTTTTGTTCATGCTTTCCTTTGGCTTATCTCTTTGTCCAAGTCTCCCAAAGGAATTCTTTCAGATAATTTGTCTGAAGGAATTCCTTCGGACTTTTGTTCATGACCTTTCCAAAAGGGAAAAAGTCCTTCAAGATTTTTGAAGTGTCCCTATTACTCCAAATGACCCTTTGGAAATCTTCGACTGCCCCTCAAATTTTTTGAAATTGACTTTCACTTTGTAAAGTGCCCTTCAAGATTTTTGGAAATGGTCTATGCATCCCTTCCAAAGGGTAGATACCCCTCAAAATTGTTGAAAGCATCCATTTCCTTTGAGAAATGCCCTTTGAGCTTCATGAAAAGAACCATTTGGAATTTGATATAACCTTTTGGGCTTTTGTAAATGGTCCTCTCCTGAAAGACAACCCTTCGGCATATTTGTGATGAACTTTCTTGAAGGGCACATACCCTTTGGGCTTCTTGTAATGTCCCTTGAAACTGTGCCTTTGACATTTCTCGAAGGGTACATAACCTTCGAGATTTTTGAATGGACCATTTCCTTTCCTTCAGATAAAATGTCTGAAGGATTTTAACCTTTCTTTCTCGCAAGCTTTCTTCTGAAGGAATTCTTTCAAACAATTTGTTCAAAGGAATTCCTTTGAACTTTTGTAAAGTCCTTTTCCAAAGGGAAGAGCCCTTCAAAATTTTTGTTTTAAACTTTTTTGAAGGGTAGATACCCTTTGGGATTCTTGTAAAAGACCTTCTTGAAGGGCACATACCCTTCAATATTTTTGTAAAGGACCTTCCTAAATAGTTTAATGAAATGTGATTTTATTGAAGGGACTCTAACCCCTCAGAAGAATTGTAAAGGTCCTCCTTCCCTTTCAAATGGTCTTTCAGATTTATGTGATGAACTCTCCTAAAGGACACATACCCTTCAAGTTTTCTATGAACTATCCATCTTCCAAAGGGTATATACCCCTCAAACTTTGCAAATGACCACTTCAAGTTTCTTTTGATCAATGCCATTTCCTTTAGACATTTTTAGCTAGTGATTCTTTAGACAAAAGGCTCAAAGGATTCAAACCCTTTGTAACTTTGAAATGATCTTTTCCCCTCTGTAAAACCATAAAACCTTGTTCTCTTTAGAATCTACTCCTTTAACTGCTTGAATAAACATCTGTTCTTTTCCTGTAGGGCAAAAAATTATCAACATTATAGCAACTCAACTAGGAAGCATGCCTGCTATGCTTGAGAACTCATACCATAACCATGATATTAAACTCATAAAAAAAATGGTAGACTTGGTCCATGACTACAAATCTTTTTTGACTAGACATGAAGTAACCTTCATCCTTCAAAATAGAAGGGAAACACAAAATGAGAAAGCTAACTAACAAAGCAAATGTGGACACAAGCACTTATTCATAATAAAATAGAAAGAAACTATTGTTATTGAATAACACTTGGAGGAAAGAAAAACAAACTAACCATGTACAAGGATATTTTCTCTTCAATAACAATGTTTCAGATGTATCCCATTGACTGGGATTGGATGCCCCTGACCATCCAACTTTGTAAGTTGGAAGGCATTGTGGGATTTGCAGCTAAAAATTATGTAAGGGTCACTCTAAAGAGAATCAAACTTGGTGTGCCTTCCTATTTTAGCTCCTCCTCATCCCACTTGAGGACCAAATCTCCTTCTTTGAAACTTCATGAAGAAGCTCCTTTGTCAAAAGTTATCTTCACCTGTGCTTGATAAATTTCCATGGCTATCATGCATTGATTTCTTGTCTCTTTTAGCTCCATTAGTTTAGCATACCTAATTTTCATATGCCCATTCTCTAACAACTCAAACTAATGCATTAGTTCCAAAGCAAGAAATTCAAGAGAAACGGGTAACCTTACTTCCTTACCATATATAAGCTTATATGAAGAGTTGGTTATTGATGTCTTATAGGTGATCCTATCAGCCCATAGAGCTAACTTTAGTTTGAGATGCCATGACCTCTAATTGTCTTCAATAGTCCTTCTTATAATCCTCAATAGGTTCTTATTCATAGATTTAGCAAGACTGTTGCCTTGTGGATAATAGTTTGATGAAGTGCTGAGATAAACTCCATGTTAGATAGCCCATTGACTGATCCTAGATCCCACAAAAGCCATTGCATTATCATAAATAATAGTTGAAGTAACTCCAAACCTAATAAGCAAATTTTCATAGAAATCAAGAACATTTGTTTCATTTGCTTCTTTCAATGCCACTGCTTCTATCCAACGTGTGAAGTAATTTGTAGCGGTGAGAATCCATTTATTCCCTAAAATTGAAGGAGGATTAATGAGGCCAATAAATTCCAATCCCCATTGAATAAAGGGTTGATCCACTATAATTGGTTGAAGAGATAAGGCTGCGAGCTTGAATTTTCCTACAAACATAACACACTATTTTTACTTTCTAACCCATGCATGGCAATCACCAAATATACTAGGCCAATAGTACCAACCTCTCATGATCTTAAATTTTGTAGTTCTTGAAAAATAGTGTCCTCCACCATGCCCATCATATAATTTCTCAAGCAATCTCTGAGTTTGGCTTGGTTCTACACATCTTAGCAACATTCCATTAATATCTTTCTTGAACAAAACACCATCAACAAGTAAGAATGGAATTAAGTGTAATTTGAAATATCTTCTTTTTGAAGCATTGAGATGAGAGGGATAAATGCCATCTTAGAGATAACTTACCAAGTCATGAAACCAACTAGAAGGTGAGGTATGACCAGCTACAACCTCTTCATCATTTGACACCAAAACAAGCTCATTAGCCTCTTGCAAGTCTTGTGTTAGATGCTCACACAATCATTTTCCTCTAATCAGATTTGTGACTTTTATTTCCATGTCATATTCTATTACCTTGGTTATCCAACTGGCTCTCTTCTCATTTATATCCTTGTTCAAGAGAAACTCTTTGATGCTTGGATGGGAAACCATTAGATATATCTTATTATTAGACAACAAGTGCCTAAACCTCTCAAGAGATCTTATGACTGAAAGTACCTACTTTTTAACAAAAGAATACATTGTTTCATACTCTTCCAAGCCTTGGCTATAGAAAGCTATTGGCTACTCTAAGGACTCATGATTCTGTTGCATAAGAATGCCTGAAATAGTGTCCATGTTAGCATAAGTGTAAAAAATGAAATCTTTCATGAAATATATATTTATAAGCATAGGAGCACTAGCTATGGGCTTCTTAATATCCTCAAACCCTTTTATTCCTTCTTTGGACTAGCTAAAGTTCTGATTTTTCTTTAGCATGGTTGTAAGTGGCTTAGCTAAAAATGGCAAAATCTAAAATATATCTCCTTATGAAATTGATTTTTCCAAAGAAACTTTGTAAAGCCTTTTTGTGCTTAGGAAAGGAAAGTGTAAGAATGGATTGAATCCTTTCAACATATATGCTTAAACCATACTTTTAAATAACATGTCCAAGAAGCTTACCTTCATGAACTAAAAAATATACACATTTTGGGATTTAGAGATACTCCAAATTGCCTACACCTTTCGAACACTTGCTTGAGATGAACCATGTGATATTTTGTATTCTTTGAAAACACTATTATATCATCCAAATAAACAAGTACAAACCTATTAAAAAGGCCTTGGAATGCCATATACATGGCTCTATAAAAGGTTGCTCCAGCATTAGATAAACTGAAAGGCATCTTTATGTATGCAAATGTCCCCCACTTGGTTGTGAAGGTTATCTTAAATTGGTATTCTTCCTTGACCAAAATCTAATTGTAGCCATTATATCCATCTAACAAAGAAAACCTCTCTCAACCTACAATAAACTATAAATTTTGTTCCATTGATGGCAATGGATAGTGATATTTAAGTGAAGACCCATTTAAATCACACAAGTCAACACACAAACGAATCTCACCATTCTTCATTCTTACTGGAACAAGATTTGCCACCCAAGTTGAGTGCTTAATTGGAAATATAATAGTTGAATCTATGAGCTTGTGAAGCTCAACTCTCATCAAAGGATCAAGTTTTGGATATATGAGCCTTTGTCTTTGTCTCACTGGTTTAGTTTCCTCTTCTAACTCAATAGTGTGTTGAGCCAAAATTGGATCAAAACCTTTGAGATCACTATACTGCCATGCAAATATATTAGCAAAACTTGTGCATAAATCAATGAAATATTTATTTTGAGTGCATACCTTACCCAACTTCAAAATCTTATCAGTTGCAATCTCTGCATTGGCATAGTGCTCTTCCTTTGTTGACAAGGATGACTTCTCTTTCCTTAGCTCATCATCTTCACTAAAAATATTCTCAAGAGTGACCAACCCTTTAGGTGGCTTATTCATTTTTAATTTCACAATTCGATCACCATACTACTATAAGTTCTTGGACTAGTTTCTTGAGGCAAACTCAGCCTCTTATTACAAGAATCTCATGATTTGATTGTCATCTTTGAAAGCTTGCCAATTCTCATGATTATCTAGAACATAAGGTTTTACAACAACCTTTATATGTGACTAATTTTTTTCATTTTTTACACTAGCTTGGATACTAAATTGTGCCCCAACAACAGCCAACCTATTATCATGTTTATTCTTATCTCTTGGTATTGCCTGAATGTTAAAAGCCTGAAAATCCTCAAGTAAATCCTAAATTCTATGCTTGTAAGATCTAAGAAACAAGTTTTTGCATACATTTAAACCTCTTACTTGGTGAACTACAAGTTAACTATCTCCAAATACATGTGAACAATTGAATTTCATCTTCCTAGCCCACTATAAACTATGAACTAGTGCTTCATACTCAACAATATTGTTTGAATAGCCAAAATAAATTTAATAGAAGAGAAATACCTTTGTTTTTTTGGAGAAACCAACATCATTATAGATTTGGTTTCATTCTTATTTCTTGATCCATCAAAGTACAATTGCCACAAACCTTCATTAGACTCATCTTCTTTGACCATGGCTGGAATTGGTGCATCATTCTAATGAAGGCAATACACACCAAGTCCTTCTTCTTCAATCAGCTTATAAGGATTATGCTCATGCAAGGTAGAATACCACTCATCAAGAAACAAATCTAGAACTCCATCCAAAGGTGATTCCTTTTCTACATCACTAATTTCTAACACATCATCCGAGATGATATAGTTAGTATTCACAACACTTGGTGTATATGGATCCATATGAAAACGTGAAATAGGATCAAAATTAATTGTTACCTTGGTACCATACCTAGTTATAAAAAATAAATAGGTCCAATTAGCTGATAAATATGCCCCAATATTTGAGGTGAAATCCCTTGAAAGGCACATAACAAAGTAGGGAGGTAAGTCCAGCATAACAACATCCTGCTGAATAGCATTGGGGCATACATGTAATGCCAATTTCAGATCCTTGATGATGCCTACCATATTTTTTTGTGACCCATCCAATTGCAATACTCCATTAGTGTTTGGCTCATAAACAAGTCCAAGCTTGTCTGCAATCTATTTAGGCATGACTGTAGTACTAGCTCCACTATCTACCATACAATTATGAACCAAAGTATCACCTACTATCAAAAAAGGTAGAAAGGAGGAGTTTTATTTTATTTTACCTCAGTTTTGTCAACCTTTTCCATCTTATCTACTTGTTGTATCTATTGCTTAGTTGGCTGATCTGAATTAGCCAAGACAACCCCTTCTTTCTCAACTGATTTTGGAGACAATTCAAGAACTGAAAGCTCTTGGATGAGCTTATCCTTTTGTCCTGAAATGGAAAGAGAATCCCACATTCTAATGATGATATTAGATTTATTCATTTGATCTAATATACTGAAATGAGATCCACTAACCTTTGGTTGTACTTTTTAAAGCATTTTTTGTTCATGAACTAGAGGTAGTGGATGAACTTTACCAACCTCTATATTCTAATTTTTCTATGTTGTAGGGAAAAAAAGTTTCTCTTTTGTACTCTTAAAAAAAACCCTAGGATTACTTGAAGCATTTGTCACCTCTTGAGTCTCTTCAATGGTTCTTTTTTTAGATCTAGTTATAGCTACAACTTGACCATTTGAATTTTTAGTTTCAACACCTTGAGTAAAAGCAACATGATCATCTACTTGCCAATTTACATTAATAGCATCAGGCTACCCTTGAACTTGTTGAGTCTCTCCTTGTGATGCCAAACCTGTATCTTGGTATTGACCTCCTTGAAAAGAAAACTCTTTTTGTGTCATTTGTGGCATGGTGATGTTCTGTGAGACCAATGTTTGATGTTGAGCATCATTGAGATATGAGGGTTACCAACCTGAATCTTGCACCAAGTTATTTTGAGGTGGGGTGGGAACAATAGCCTTTGAAGTGGATGGAAAATTAGGATCAATGGTAGCATATGGCTTAGCTAGAGTTATGGCTCCTTGTGCTTGATATGTTGGTCTATTTTCTTTAAAACCCTGATAAGGAGGCCCTTGATCTTTGAAGGGATGATAGGTGTTCTAATTTTACTATTGATAGGTCCTATTTGACTAAAATTATTTCCTTTTGAGATGTACTATCTCATTCTTAAAGGACTGTAGCAATATTTTCAACTCTCCTATCTCACTAGCTTGATTAGTAAGGGCCATAATTTGAGCTTGAGGTGTTGGAATAAGAGTTAAGGACGAGATCTGAGGAATTTGAGGGGCTGGTATGGAGCTTATTTATATAAATATAGGCATTAGGGATCTTGGAGAAAGCTTACCAGCTTGTATCAAACTATTTTTTCCCTTATTGCAACCTCATAAGCATTTGGCAAGGTAGTACCACCCATTGACTATATCATCACACTAATGTCAGAATTAAGATCTTTCAAATAGTAAAAAAATGAGTATTCAAAGGATGGCATTATCAATGTAGGTATCTTATTCCACATTTTTTGGAATCTGAGGTTAAAATCAGACATGAACTCAAGAGGAGCCCTTGTTATGGTGGTCAATTATTCTACCAAAGAGAGATGATCAGATTTATCCTCAAATTGCTTAACCAAGGCTGCACCTAATTCATCCTAGGTAGAAATGGAATTAAGTAGTAGATTTATATATCACTACAACACTTTTCCTTTGAAGGAGGCAACCAATAATCTAATAGTAACATTATCCTCAATAATATTATGGATTGAACAGAGATTAGAAAAATCTTGGGTATGCTCAATAGGGGTCGTTTGATTTTCTCCTGTGAAGAATGGGATGCTCTTGAGGGTAGATACTAAAATGTCATCAAACTGGGCCAAATTTAGTGGGATGCCTCTATTAAATGGAGCAAACACTTGAATTCTAATGGCCATTTGGATAGTGGGGATGGTAGTGCTTAGAACAATAGGCTGACCAGGAGACAAATATTGCTTTTAAGGATATGGTTTTGCCCTCTTAAACCTTTGTCTCTTATATAATAAAAATTTAAAAAGATTACCTTTAATTGTTGACATTGTGGTAACCTTTGGCATGAAAGATATCCCTGAATGATGCTATGAGCACTGCAACAAGATGATATCTTCTTTTGCTTCAAACTTCTTCAGAATTGTAAAAAATTCTTTGTGATCCCATCGAGCGTGCCAAAAATTGTTATCAATCAGACCTACACCCTTATGAAGGTAGTTTTAGGCCTTCATAATTTGCTAAAACATGGAAATAATCCCAGGTAATGGGTGACCTAATCAGTGGATTGAGTCTCTAGATCTAAGGGCTAGCTCCCTTTGGTGTATCAATTAAGATCTTACTACTCTATGCTATAATCTGCTTGGGAAAAGGGAGAAAGAAAAATTGAAAGAAAATCCTATCTATTGATGGTGATACACCTAAATGATTAATTGATCCACTCAATTAGAGATCCTAAAAAATATTGATTTAGATAATAGAAAGGCTAAACTTTCAACTCCAATTGACCAATATGCATAAGTATTTCATGAAAAGGTTTGATCTAGTAAATTAAACTTGAGGGAAATGAAAGAATAGGCCTGATTGAAGGCACTAATCAGCCACTTGCATCCACTAAAATTCTAGTCAAAAGAGGGATACAATTCAAGGTTGAAAATCCAACTTATATAAAAAAAATACACAATAGCCAAGAGGTTGGCGTTGAAAATAGAAGAAGAAGATGACTCTTTCTTTAGCCCAAGTCCAATTTTTGTTATGCCAAGATAACAAAGCCTTATAAATTTGTCTTTTATTGTCTTTTGTCTTGCACAAAAAACCCTTTGGCATTGAAAAATGGATGATGGGCCTATTTTGGATTAATCTGTTCCATACATGGAAAGCTACGCCAATCTCCAAATAAAGAACTCTGCTTGAACTACTTGAAACAAGAGAACATTATCCTTTACATGAAATCAATGCTAATACTAGACTTAGAATTATATTTGAATTATTAGAACGTTGAAAGCTTTGGATTGCATGAAAACCAAGGAGAAGCATGATCTTGTGATCTCAACATACAGTCAACTGAAGCTTTGACCAACTGAAAATAGCCTTTCACCATTAAGTTCCTCGAGCCTTTCATGCATTCGAGTCTCTGTTCTAGAACTGAAATAGTTGTGCATGTCTTAGACCGATTTGATTATTTTGTTTATTATTTGGTGTTTCTTTTGTTGTAGTCTCATACTATAGATCTTCCTATAAATAGAAAAATGATATCTTTATTGGTCTTTGCATGTTCCTGCATGTACCCTTCGACATTCATTTTTTGGTTTATTTGCTCTGTTTATTCCTGCAAAATTTTCCTCTGTCTATTTGTCTCGAGCTCCTCTTGGCTTTTCTTTCTTTTTGTCTATTTCCTCAGACAAAAGTTTGAAGGAATTCTATTTCCACAGGCTTTTTGTTCATCCTTTCCTTTGGCTTATCGCCTTGTCCAAGTCTCCCGAAGGAATTCTTTCAGATAATTTGTTTGAAGGAATTCCTTCAGACTTTTGTCCATGACCTTTCCCGAAGAGAAAAATCCCTTCGAGATTTTTGAACTGTCCATGTTGCTCCAAATGACCCTTCAGAAATCTTTGACTATCCCTCAAATTTTTTGAAATTGAATTTCACTTTGTAAAGTGCCCTTCAAGATTTCTGAAAATGGTATGTGCATCCCTTTCAAAGGGTAGATACCCCTCATAATTATTGAAAGCATCCTTTTTCTTTGAGAAATGCCCTTCAGGCTTCATGAAAAGAACCATTCAGCATCTAAAATAGCCTTTCAGGGTTTTATAAATAGTCCTCTCCTGAAAGACAACCCTTCGGCATATTTGTTATGAACTTTCCCGAAGGGCACATACCCTTTAGGCTTCGTGTAATGTCACTTGAAACGGTGCCTTTAAGCTTTCCCAAAGGGTACATACCCTTTGGGATTTTTGAATGGACTGTTTCCTTTCCTTTGGACAAAATGTCTGAAGGATTTGAACCTTTCTTTCCTGCAAGCTTTCTTCCAAAAGAATTCTTTTAGATAATTTGTCTGAAGGAATTCCTTCAGACTTTTGTAAAGTCCTTTTTCGAAAGGAAGATCCCTTCAAAAATTTTGTTTTGAACTTTCTCGAAGGGTAGATACCCTTCGGGATTCTTGTAAAGGACCTTCCTGAAGGGCACGTTGCCTTTGGGATTTTTGTAAAGGACCTTCCATAATAGTTTAATGAAATGTGATTTTCAAAGGGACTCTAACCCCTCAAAAAAATTGTAAAGGTTCTCCTTCCCTTTCAAATGGTCTTTCTGATTTCTATGATGAACTCTCTCGAAGGGCACATACCCTTTGGGCTTTCTATGAACTGTCCTTCTTGTGGAGGGTATATAACCCTCAGACTTTGCAAATGACCCCTTTGGGTTTCTTTTGATTAGTGTCATTTCCTTCGGACAAAATGTCTGAAGGAATTGAATATTCAGCTAGTGATTCTTCGAATAAAAAGTCTAAAGGATTCAAACCCTTTGTAACTTTGAAATGATCTTTGCCCCTCTGTAAAACCACAAAACCCTGTTCTCTTTAGAATCTACTCCTTCAACTGCTTGAATAAACATATGTTCTTTTCTTGTAGGGTATAAATTTGTCAACAGTCCTCTAGACCGACTGAGCTCATTGCCAACATAAAACATCCCTGTTGACAAGCTAACAATCACCAAGAAAGCCGAAGCCAACTATAATACTGAAGTGACAAAAAATGGGGACATTATAGAATTATTTAGAGAGGGATGGGTTCCTGAAGACTCTATTTTTTCTTTATTTTCATAAGCTCCAAGTGATCAGAGATGATGCCATAACCTAACTAATTCTAACTTGATTCCCTCTTTTTGTCCAATTAATAAAAAGTTCTTGAATAGAACCAATTGCTACCTAAAATCTAGTTCATTTTCTGAAAGAATCAAGACCAAATTCTCCAAGCAAAAGAGTAATGAATGATGATGTGGTTCGGGGTTTGAAAATTATCTATATAGAAGATGCACTAAGAGGGCCCCTAAAAACCAATCCTTTCCAGAGTCTATCCTAGAGAAAATATTCTTCTTCATGATAAACTACATATTTATGTTAGTTTTAGAAAGTCCCTAAGGGATCCATAATTTTTTCATAGGCCGTAAAGGTGTATCAATGTGAGAGATTAACTTATTATAACTTTGTTTCATTAAATATTTGTTGGAAGGATCTCCAATGTATTTTAAGTCATCAATCTCATCTGAGCTATTGATATGGTGAGAGTTCAAGAAGAAGTTGAAAGAAATAAGAAGATCAAAGGAATGGTTGGATGGATAAAGACTTGGATTTTTTCATCTTCTTTGAGAGCCCCATACACTTTGGGATTCAATCCAATAATTACAAATTAGGGGTCCCCATAGGTTTTTAAAGTACTCTTCTAAAATGTTGAAGGAAGGATGCTTGTAAAGAGGGCCCACACTAGACTAGGCATCCTTCTAAAAGTTAACAGATCTACCATTTTTAATATCCTAACAAAGGGAGTTTGAGATAAGGTCTTTGTATTTTCCAAGGAAATCCTAGTCTTTGCATTTTAAGGAAATTCTAGATGTGAGATCCATACATCTAATGCTTTGTAGCAAAAATACGGGCCGAATCATTTATGTTATCAAGATAAGTGCTTTCTTTATCTTGATAAATTCTCTATAGGAGATTTGCTCGCATAACTTCATATATCTTTTAACATTTTTTTGATACCAACCCCACCTTTTGATCTAAGCAAGTAGACATCTTCCCATTTCATTAAAGTAAATTTATTAGACTTAGAATGACCATTCCACATGATTTTTTTCATAATGTTAATTAATTTAAATTTGACACCTTCCAAAATTGACATCATATAGATTGAGATTGTTTAGAGATTAACTTGAATTAATTTAATTTTAGCCGCGTAAAATAATTTGTTTTCATTTCTAAAAAGTGAGTTTTTCTAAGAAATTGTAATCATATTATATTAAAGTGTATTAATTATTTTTATATAACCAAAAAATCAAAATACCTTTCTAAACCTTTTATTTATTTATTATTAATATTTTACATCTAATTCAATTTAATGTATATGATTACATGTAATACGATTTATATAGATCCATTATTTGGATATATATATATAGAGAGTTCATAATATATTGACTTGCAACAATTTTCTAACATCAATTTATAATCATTTTTGTATTTGAAAAGTTTTGTGTTGGAATCTGGGCTTTCTTATATCCTAACATTAATTTAGAGTTCCCATTTTTATAAAAACTTCCTTGACAGTTCATCACTCCGTTTAAAATCGTTTACCCTAATCAAATAATCAATTTTTTTTTAATACTTCGTGAGCATTTCATTTTATACTCCCTTACTGTATTATTTTCTATATAAATAGAACCTGAATCCGACATTTTTGAATATTATAAATTCAGTTACATCGGTCGGTCCACATTAATATTTTGTCGACGTAAATTTCTTATATTTTTATTTCCGAATCCCGAATCTGTCAGCGAGAAGAGGACTTGAATGTTTATTATTGATGAAGCAGGCAGCCCAATGACCCGTTCCCTCACATTTTTAATCCCATGTTTTGTCCTGCACTTGCAAAAAGTTAGCCGTTAAGGAATTCCGTGGGCTCTTCGTGAACGTCAAGACAATTTGCTATTTAAGAGGCTTTATTGAAGTGTAGTTTTCTTTCCTCAAAAAATTAAGTGTAGTTTTCTTTCCCAAAAAAATTGAGGTATTCAAGGTATGCTGCTACCTATATCTCTAACGATTTTAAATGATGATGGACGACCATCTGAGTAGGCCCAATGTAATGATTATAAATATATTATTGTCACCGTTAAGGGGGCACAACTTAAAGGAAGAAAACATGGGAGCGGTGTCTTAGTCATTTTGATGAGTTTTTTTTATCCTTTTTATGAAATCTTTAAGGCAAGGTGGTACCTATTTCATTTCTTCTAGATACGGATTTCTTCTATATACGGACCTGTTATTATTTTTCTTCATGCCTACTCTACTAAAATAGGTTTATTATAGATGGTTTAAGTAAGATGAATATGCATTTTATTTTCTACATGTTTACTTAAAATAGATTTTATTAATGTGTTTGTGTCGAAGTTGATTTGATAAATTATTTCAAAAAGTTTATTGATATTTAAGTAGGGATGGAAGTTTTTCGTAGAAGGCTACTTACTTCATTTTTTTGAGCATATGTTTTAAATGTCAAGGATCTAACTATATAGAATACACGATTGTCCCTTTATGGTTTATTCAAAGCCATTTACAAAGCAGGTGCTGTCTAAAAAACAAAAGGAATCATGGTTGGACTACAATGGCTAACTAAAAAATAGCCATCAAGACCAAGAATCTTAAGGTGGTCTCCATTCCCCATATTAACAAACCCCAACAAAAAGAAAAGAGGAATAAAGTTATTGTGCCCCTAGCCTGCCTCGCCCCCCACACCTCTCGCACCCCCATGTTAGTCCTCCCCAATCTCACAATGATCTCGCAACCTCTCATAACCAAGTTTCTAAAGTTAAGCACTTAACATTAAGTTCTTCTCATGTTGGGACACCTTCTATAAATAGTCCTACATCATGGTAGTCCCACAATCTACCTCATAACAGGGGTGATTCTCCTCAAGTTGTAAATGAGGATAAACACTACTCCATTTTGCTTGGGAATTTTATTATGCCAAACCAACAATCATTATTATGAAATTATTTTTTGGCCCTTGGTTTACAAGAAGATATAGACAATGGTCAGGGAGAATTATTCATTGAGATTCCTCCCAATGAATTTACTCTCCTGGAATGTTTAAGGTCTCATATAGTCCTCGTTCAAATTATCTATATTCATTGATTGTCAAGGGTTGGGTGTTTTAGATTTCATTTGTTTACAAGAACTCAATATTTTATGATTTCTTCCACAATATTCTTAGAGGAGTATATGGTCTAACTCATCTGACTTTCCACTTTGCATGAAAATGGACATGGTGGTGCTAATATTTTGGTTTCATCAAAAATTATCCCTTTAATTATTACCTTGGGAGAAGATCCATCACATTGAGTTATTTGGGTATTACTTGACATTGATGGTCATTCATTAGGGATTCTCAATGTTTACACTTCAAATGTTAGCCTTGAAAGAACAACATTATGAAGATGGCTCACCAAAAATATTTCGCTTTCCACCTTAATAATCTATGGCAACTTTAATATGATTGAGTGATAAAACTATTGCTCTTTCGATGAGATGGTGTGTTAGAGAACATGAAGCTTGGTATTATTTCAAACACCTATGAGGCTTAGTGGACCTACTCCTTCGATGATGCACACTAACTAATAAGCCATGCTTTACTTGGACTAGTTTTTATGTCAGCATTGAGAGGGTCCTCAAATGGTTAGATTGTGCCATGATTTCCAAGTAGCATGTGTTCACCTTCTCAGTTTCCAATGATCAAGTTGTCATAGTCCATCAAAAAATTATCCTTTTTTATCATAATTCCATTGCTTAGAGAGTGGAGTAGGGTGGTAGCCACCCTGAAGTGCAACACAATCAATTATTTCTAAACACATCCCTTCTCAACCACAAGAGTAGCATCTGACTCATTGCCAGATGTGTAATTTGCATCCACGTCCACCATCTATTGCTAGCTAGACTGAAGGGTGGAATGAGGTGATCAACTGCACCATCACCTTCCTCCATCATTATGGAAAGTAGATTGTGCAAGTTTAGAAGCAAACCAATGGTGATTTCATTAAGGAATACCAAAGGATGTCCTTCGTCTTTGAGAAAAACCCTTTTGACTCACAACTTTAGGCCATAGTTGTTTGTCTCATCCACAAATCAAAACTATTAATAGTCATATAGTCAAAGGGGCACAAATTGAGGCCAATTTGCATTGTCTTAATATCTGGGACCATGCCTTACAATATTTATTCAAGTCAATTAGAGCCAAATAATCCAAGGAACAAATCAAAGCCAACAAGATTTCTCATAATTGCCTCATCAATCCACCAAAAATCTCCTTGAATTTCTTGGGCTATTAAAAATTGACCTTCCAATCCTAGGAGTAAGATTGAGTGGAAAGAGCATAGGTGTTCAAAGATTTTTTTATTTTGTTTCCATACAAATTAAGCCTTTCGGAAAAAAAATACTATGCAATGGAATGCATGGCCAATGACAGAAAAGGGATTGATGATTTTCCTTGAGGTTCTACAAAATAACTTGGAATTTTTAGGGCCCAACTTGTTATAAGTTTGCAAAAATCCCTACAAAATAAGTCATAAGGAGTTATCATAAACAAAGGAAATATTAAATTCATCCCAATTTTTATTGACCCATAACTTATTACTAGTTGGCACCCAATCACCCTTTTGAATGTTTTGAGTAAAATCATTGCCAATTCCTTATTGAATCACCTCCACCATATTCTACCTAAAATCATTAGACCCGAGCCAATAAACTTATTCAAAAATAGATATCTATTGGATAATATAATTTTAGTTTGGGTAGTAATGGAATGGGCTTGATGCTCTTGCCAGAGGACCATCTTTCTCAAACTTGGTTTTTAAAAGCTTATATTTGAATAAAATGGCCCTTTATTCTAGTTATGCTTAAGGATCTTGGTTTTGGCCAACTCTTTCTCTTGGTAATGCAAACTTTATTTTTTGATGCTTCATCTTTCCTCAACATCAATGGGAAAAGGTCTGATAGTTTTAGACTTTTTTGATCCATTATAAATAGTTATCCTCTATCTCTTATTTTATTTATCTTCTTGTTCATATAACAGATCGATCACTTATCAAGGGATATATTATTCCTAATCGTTCCTCTCACCTCATCGATGGGTATTTTTCAAATGATATCTTCCTCACTCTTGATGAGCAAGAAACTTCCTTCAAAGTGGTAGTTCATTTCTTTGACACTTTTACTAGAGCCTCAAGGTCTAATCCACAATGGGCCATAACTTAATGCTATAGACAAAGCATGAATGGCTCCATCACTATCAATGGAAGTGGAAAACAAATGAGAGATATTTTTGTTCCTTTGTATTCCTTTTGTTTTTAATATATCTCCTTCAAATCTATCACAATATGTCATTGATAGAATAGATAAGAAGGCTTCATATTAGATTTCCAAACTCCTCTCTTTATCCATTAAGTTTTAGGTTTATAGGGTAGATGTAGGATAATGGGGGACAAAAGGGGGGGCTTAATGTGATATTTTTTTCTTCTAAGAATAACGATAGTCTAACTTGGAGATAATTTTAGAAGCACTTGAAAGAAGAATTTGATAATAATTTAAGAAATTGTGGCATTTTGAACATAGTTTCTAAATATATAATTTTTTTCAATACTCAAATGAGGAAAGTATGCAAAATCGACACATTTATAACAATGGAATTGTACATTTTTGTGAGAACATAAGGAGATTACATGTGTACGGACACACTTTTTTTGAGTAAACAAATGAATTTTTGTATGAAATATCATATATGGATAGACAAAATGTCGAAGATTGTTGAGAAATTTTTTTCTTAATTTTTTAATATGTATGTATACATGCATTCATGTATGTATGTATTTATGTGTTTTAAATAATTTTACAAGTCAAGACAACTAGAAAATTGAAACTACAAGTGTAAAAACACAACTTTTTGACCTTAACTTCATGATTTTCTTTCTCAACACTTTCAATTAATGGTCAAAAAGTTATAAAAATATTTGTAAAGATATATGTTTAAACCATAATTATGTATGTTTTGTAGAAATTAAGTAATAATTAAAAATCATATATATATATAATGTTCTCCCCTCTACAAACCCATACATTTTTTTTAAAATAATGAAATATGCCTAATCAAATGTGTCTGTGAAGATAGAAAAAATACATAAATTTCCTAAAAGTCATGTTGGCTAATCCATGACAGGTTTTAGGGTAGGTTAGAACCTCCCAAGCCTAAATTCAAACCATTTTTGGAGGGAAAATAAAAAATTCAAAGAATAAGTTTTTCAAAGGTTATACACCCTTTGAAACAAGTTTTTTGGAGGGAATGTTATAAGTTCAAAAAAATTGAAGGAAAGGATGTATGACCTTTGCTAAAGGGCGTATGCCCTATGTAGTACAAATTCAATACACCCTTTTTATATTTGGTATTGTTTGTTTATGTTGTTAAGTTTATATTTAATAAAATACATATATATTAGGGTCAATATATATCTTATGAAATTGATTTTAGAGCTGTAGGAGTTACCATTTAGAAAATAGTTTTTCAAAATCCATTCTGATCAATACTTAGTTTTTAGAATTTTAGGATTGAGAAATATTAGATTTATTAAGCTTTAAGCTCAAGTATGGATGTCACTGGTTGAGATAGAGATAGAGATCCATATTTATAGATAGGGGCTCATGTATGGATTGGATGAGACAGAGATTAGTCTTATGGTAACATGGATGCAACATGTACATAATATGATGGGATGGAGCATGCACGGATGCATAAACCTATATCAAATGATATGTCTAACCCTCAAATAAAATACAACTTCGCATTTGCTTATTTTTTTTCACTTTCGACTATTTGGATTTTGAGGCATCTATCATCTATTAAAGCAAAGGAAAAGGAAGAGGTGGGTTGTGGGCTAAACCTCCCAATCACCTTTTGACCCCAAAGTTATTTTAAACCCCATATATATGCTTTCACTAATGAGGATGTGTGATATATATATATATATATATATATATATATATATATATATATATATATATATATATATATATATATATATATATATATATATATATATATATATATATATATATATATATATATGTTCTCCCCTCTACAAACCCATACATTTTTTTTAAAATAATGAAATATGCCTAATCAAATGTGTCTGTGAAGATAGAAAAAATACATAAATTTCCTAAAAGTCATGTTGGCTAATCCACGACAGGTTTTAGGGTAGGTTAGAACCTCCCAAGCCTAAATTCAAACCATTTTTGGAGGGAAAATAAAACATTCAAAGAATAAGTTTTTCAAAGGTTATACGCCCTTTGAAACAAGTTTTTTGGAGGGAATGTTATAAGTTCAAAAAAATTGAAGGAAAGGATGTATGACCTTTGCTAAAGGGCGTATGCCCTATGTAGTACAAATGCAATACAACCTTTTTATGTTTGGTATTGTTTGTTTATGTTGTTAAGTTTATATTTAATAAAATACATATATATTAGGGTCAATATATATCTTATGAAATTGATTTTAGAGCTGTAGGAGTTACCATTTAGAAAATAGTTTTTCAAAATCCATTCTGATCAATACTTAGTTTTTAGAATTTTAGGATTGAGAAATATTATATTTATTAAGCTTTAAGCTCAAGTATGGATGTCACTAGTCGAGATAGAGATAGAGATCCATATTTATAGTTAGGGGCTCATGTATGGATTGGATGAGACAGAGATTAGTCTTATGGTAACATGGATGCAACATGTACATAATATGATGGGATGGAGCATGCACGGATGCATAAACCTATATCAAATGATATGCCTAACCCTCAAATAAAATACAACTTCGCATTTGCTTATTTTTTTTTACTTTCGACTATTTGGATTTTGAGGCATCTATCATCTATTAAAGCAAAGGAAAAGGAAGAGGTGGGTTGTGGGCTGAACCTCCCAATCACTTTTTGACCCCAACGTTATTTTAAACCCCATATATATGCTTTCACTAATGAGGATGTGTGATATATATATATATATATATATATATATATATATATATCACACATCCTCATTAGTGAAAGCATATATATGGGATTTAAAATAACGTTGGGGTCAAAAAGTGATTGGGAGGTTCAGCGCACAACCCACCTCTTCCTATATATATATATATATATATATATATATGTAATGTTCTCCCCTCTACAAACCCATACATTTTTTTTTAAATAATGAAATATGCCTAATCAAATGTGTCTGTGAAGATAGAAAAAATACATAAATTTCCTAAAATTCATGTTGGCTAATCCACGACAGGTTTTAGGGTAGGTTAGAACCTCCCAAGCCTAAATTCAAACCATTTTTGGAGGGAAAATAAAAAAATTCAAAGAATAAGTTTTTCAAAGGTTATATGCCCTTTGAAAAAAGTTTTTTGGAGGGAATGTTATAAGTTCAAAAAAATTGAAGGAAAGGATGTATGACCTTTGCTAAAGGGCATATGCCCTATGTAGTACAAATGCAATACACCCTTTTTATATTTGGTATTGTTTGTTTATGTTGTTAAGTTTATATTTAATAAAATACATATATATTAGGGTCAATATATATCTTATGAAATTGATTTTAGAGCTGTAGGAGTTACCATTTAGAAAATAGTTTTTCAAAATCCATTCTGATCAATACTTAGTTTTTAGAATTTTAGGATTGAGAAATATTAGATTTATTAAGCTTTAAGCTCAAGTATGGATGTCACTGGTTGAGATAGAGATAGAGATCCATATTTATAGATAGGGGCTCATGTATGGATTGGATGAGACAGAGATTAGTCTTATGGTAACATGGATGCAACATGTACATAATATGATGGGATGGAGCATGCACGGATGCATAAACCTATATCAAATGATATGTCTAACCCTCAGATAAAATACAACTTCGCATTTGCTTCTTTTTTTTCGCTTTCGACTATTTGGATTTTGAGGCATCTATCATCTATTAAAGCAAAGGAAAAGGAAGAGGTGGGTTGTGGGCTGAACCTCCCAATCACTTTTTGACCCCAATGTTATTTTAAACCCCATATATATGCTTTCACTAATGAGGATGTGTGATATATATATATATATATATATATATATATATATATATATATATATATATATATATATATATATATATATATATATATATATAAGTGAGTCACTCTAATAAACCCATCCATTGATATAGAGATAGAGTGAGTGATGCCTTATGATTTTTGTTTCATGATTGTTTATTTCACTGAAGAATAGAAATAACCTAGATCATGAGATCATTCAAACCTAAAATTAATTCCCTCTTCAATGAAACTAAACATGCATAGGTGATAATACATCTAAGCAAGGTATGACATACATGCTACTATATATGATTGCACACTTGATGACCCCCACATAAATTAATGTTGTTTCCTAGATACCCTATTGATTGGTATGCCATACGTTACTCTTCACATTTTAGTGATGTTTCCATTCACTCACTAACCATTCATTTGCTAACCCATTATGACAATGCACTTCCTCGACCCTCATTTCCAAGATACTCTATCTCTCTGTGTAGGTAGGTCGAACAATGCCCATCTAATAAATCACATGACCTTTAGTACATAAAATACCTCTCTCACCTATCTATATCTACTAAGTGAACCATCAATTTAGTTATGGATATCTCAATTCAACTAGGAAATGACATTATCAATGGCCCAATAATTTGATAATTTAAAATTGACCTTCACTTCCCAGATATATAATGAAATGCTATCCTACCCAAACAACTATTCTCATATCATAATCATGGTCTAAATTGTAATTTTAACGTCATTATAGGTGGTGACATTCCCATCTTAGAACCATGTTCTTATAGGTGGTATCATTCTCATCTCATAATCATGTTATTCATGATGGGTTCTAAGAAAAAGGCTTGGAGGTAGATTCCGGCCGAATTCTTAAATAATTTATGGGATTTTTGATTAATGGGTCTATCTATACACATATATGATTGGTCTGTAGCATGCATCCAATAACATACCTGTAGTCTTGATACAATCACTCATACATGGCATCTACCACATACCTAGTACTACATGGAGGTATGTAATATTTCATACATGATATCTACTTGTAGTCATGATAAAACCACTCATACTGGACATTAATGGAGTTATTCACCCTAGTATACTCCATTCAAAACATAAGGAATTGAAACATCATTTAAGAGTCATCCTAAAAATATACCATTCAATCTGAAATAAATGTTAGATGGGTCAATCCTCATTATCCCTAATCACACCCCCATCATCCCTAATCATCCATAATCACTCCCTCATTGTCCCTCATTATCCCTCATCATCCCTAATTACTCATATATTGACCCTCATCATCCCTAATCACTACCTCACTGTCTCTCATCATACCTCATCATCTAAAGTCACTCCACCATCGACTTTCATTGTCCCTCATCATCCCTAATCACTCCCTCATTATCTCTCATCATACCTAATCAAACTTCATCCTCCCTATTAATCCCTAGTCACTCCCTCATCATCCCTCATTATCCATAATCGTCCCTAATCACTTCTTCATTAGTCCTCATTATCCCTAACCAGACCCTCATCATCTCTAATCATCCTTAATCTCTCCTTAATTATCCCTAATCATCCCTAATCACTCCCTCATCAATCCTCATAAACCTTTATTATATATAATCACTCCTTCATTAGCCCTTATCATCTCTCATCATCCCTAGTCACACCCTCATTAACGCTCATTGTCTGTCATCATTCCCAATCATACATAATAAACCTTAATTAGTACCTCATCATCCCTCATCATCCCTAGTCACTTTGTCATCATCTATCATCATCCCTCATTATCACTAATCACTCCTTCCTTGTCCTTTCTCATCCATAATCATTCTCTTATTGACCCTCATAATCCCTAATTAGTCCTTCATCAACCTCATCATTTCTCATCATACTTAGTCACTCCTTCATCATCTCTCATTGTCCCTCATCTTCCCTAATCATGTTTAACCCTAAAATGGGTAAGGATCATACTTGGGTAAATAGGGTTAATAATATAGAAATTACAATACACAAGGGTGATAATCAAATCCATAATAGTTTGATTAGATATTAAATTCAGACATAACATATGCTGAATTTATTAAACTCAGTTGGACTAAAAATAGTAAGTAAAACTATGCTAGCTATGGAAATTAAAAATAAATAATGAACTTATTTAGTTATGATGCTAAAGCATTTATGGGTCTAGAACATGCATGAATCAGAATAGAAGAATATTCTAGAATAGTTTCTAAATTTTGGATTGAGTGCCTCTAACACTATAGACACTAGTGTCAGTCTTGGAAAATTACATCGATGCTACTATCTAAACCAGATGTAGGTATCCTATATGTAATACATACTAGGAAATTATGTGACTATGTAGATGCTTATAGGTTTGTCTTTTCTTTCACTCTGGTGTATTTAAATCTGGGTCATGGACTATCTATCCTTGTCAAGTAGCAAAACCCTAGTTCTTCTTCCTTATAGTAACCTTGGAAAAAATGGATTAATGGGCACATGATGTCGATCTAACCCAAAATACCCATCTATAAATGAGTTTTACCTACATATACAATACTTTGAAGATGGCCTCAGACTAATGTAGGTCTCCCTTATGTGTTGGATTGTGTGTGAATCATACAATATGTGGAAAGAAAGTAAAATAGTGACCTAGCTTGTAACTTGGAAAATTAGGATTTTAGAATACTCATTTAGTACTTCAAACTTGTGTATGTGTTATTCATATGACTGATATTAAAATATGAGAAAATAGGAAAGCTTTGATTTATTGAATGCTTGATTGACTGATTTAAAAAGTTGCCTTGGTATGTGCTAGGATGTAGGTGAGGAATGAATGAGGAGTGATTGAATAGATACCACTCCTATCAGGAAATGTATCATATTAAATTGCTTAGGCTGACATTGGGATACATATTATTTGAAAATTAGATTACTTTAGGGAACTAGACACCTACATCAGGTTAGGACACTAGTGTCGATGTAGGGGTCTAGGGATGACACTTGTGTCCTGGTAGTTAGAAAATAGGTATAGGATTATAACTTGCAAAGGCATAATATAAACATATTTTAAACATTTTAAGAAATACAAAAGGTCTAGGTCATCAACATATGACGGATCAGATCAAGAGATAGGCCAAGGGGCACAAGATAGAGTAGATGCAAGACTTATGAAATTAGGAAAGGTCCAAAATTGAGAGGAACATCCAACGTCTAAGTTTTCCAAGTTTACAAGACTAAGATGTTATATAATCCATAAATATCATCTACATTTCCCCCCATTTAATCTAGTAATGAAATTGATTTTTAAAAGGGGAAAAAATGCATTTCCAGGTGTGTATAACACACCTTGCCTTTGCGTGAGTCCAATTTGAGTGCTTTTCTAGTGACTAACCTAAAACCAAGATCATGTTACAATATATAATTAGTGCATATAATATTAAATTTAAATTATTTGAAATGATTTAAATTAAAAGATCAAGGTTTTAGAGTACAACTGTATATTGATGCAATTGTTTTGCTCATTAGAAATTTGATTTGAAATATGTATCATTATAAAGATCTAAAATTAAGATTAGGAAAAATATATAAATATAGAAAGTGCATATATCTAAGGATATAGAAATATATTGGAAGGCACATGCCCCTAACCTTGGAGAAAAGATGAGTTTCCACCCAACAATTAAGATTAGATCAACCATGCAACCCAATCATACTTATAACTTGATGAGCTTGAGTGAACCAACTTAACTCATACTATCAAAATGGTGAGGTTGGATGATATAACCAAGTCCAACCTAAAAAACTTAGCAATATTGGGTGATTTAATCACCTCAACCATACCAAAAAAATGAACCAACTATTGTAGTAGATTGGCTTAATACAGTTCATAAAAGTCCAACCTGATGGGTGATGACAGTCCCTGATTGTGTTTTGAAATCTAAAACTGATTTAAATTTTGTAATATTAGATGCACATTGCATATCATATACACCTTAGATATGTCTCATGTTGAAATTGTGTATAACAATGTACCAATGTATAAAATTCTGCCATAATTGTGAATCTAAATTATATAACTATGTGTTTCAACCAATTCATAAATTATGTAAGTGTGGATAACATGCTTCCAAAGAATGCCTCCACTATAAATGAAGAAATATAAAAATTAAAATAAGTACCAATGTGGAGGACATGCTTACAAAACATGCCCCCATCGAATCTAAAAATTGTGCCAAATTCTAAATAAGTGTGGAGAACATGCTTCCAAAGCATGCCCCGACTAAATCTGGATGTACCAAATACTAAGTAAGTGTGGAGAAAATACTTCCAATGCATTTCCCCATTGCATATATTAAATTTTTAATGTGTGGAATCCATGCCTCTATGACATGACCCCCATTTATGATGAGGCAATAATATACACTGATAGTTACCTCACCTCAAAAAGATAAGACAACTAAATAATCTATGAATGGAACCATGAAGAACATGTCTAGGTAAATTTAGCATTGAATCACATAGAAAAATGTGTTCACATGAAGACCTAAGATGCATGATAAATATCACGGAAACATATATATAGCAATAGGACAAGCTCAACAAGCAAACAAACACACACACAAGCACTTAAAATCAAGTCAACATATAATGGTCCTAGGAAACTGCAAACAAGGGGCATATTTAAATTACACATAATCAAAGGGACAGGACTTAGTCAAATATCTACAAAATAAATAATGACATATTCAAATGTCCATAAAACAAACAATGACATATTGAAATGTCAAGGAAAACATACGTAGGCACAGGGGTCGGAAAAAAAGAAGCATATTCAAATGCTCAAACAAGCAAGACAAAATCAATGCAAGACACTCAAGGAAGTGCATATAGGAAAGAATAAGCAACTAGCATAAACATATCACAGTAGCCCATGAATTAAATGTGTTGTAAAAAAAATGTCAAGTGCATAGCATACCAAGTACCCTATATACGATATAATCATGGATAAATGTATGTGTAAGTACTTATATGAGATCAAACATGATAATGTAAAGTGACCATATAATGATATAACCTATGCATATCAATATTAAAGAAGCAGTTTCCCATAGTATCTATATAACACAAGTAGAGGGAAGTCCCAACATCTAAAATTTGAATAGATATGTATCTGTGTATGCCTATATCACACTTAAATAGAAGTTTGACACACATGTGTATGCAAGAGTAACTGATATGTCATCCATTTATATGGAACTAACACATATATGTAAATGAGCCAATAAAGTACGTAGGTGTCCGAAATGTTTTTTTAGTTTTTTATTTTTTTGGTATTTTGGAATATATGAAGAGGAAAGATCATCCTATGATCTCATCCAAAGGATGGTTATAAGTATCTCCCCACTCTAAACTTGGTGTAAGGAATTTGTGTTAATTCTAAGAAGTATGTATAGGTGCAATATCTATCATTATAGTATCTATTATGCTTTGTGCATGTATAATATGAATTTGAGGTCATGAAGTAGTAATAGAAGAAATATGGGTTCATGGAACCTATCTTTGTGTGCTGTGTGGTTTATTTGGAATAAAAATAGTAGAAACATGTTTAGGTGCTCTAGATGTTTGAATATGGTGTGTAATAGAAGATGATGATGATTTTGTGGAATCCACTATATGTCTCTAATGTAGTGGTATCTAAAGTACTAACCACCTAGTTAAGGGGATTTCATGTTGCTTACCCATTTATAGTTGATTAACCTTAGTAGGTTTGATAATTAGCTACATGGGTATAAGTTTTTCTTGTTCAAAAGGATATTGATATGGAATTTTGGAAATGGTAATTACCTGATTGACATGAATGTATTTCACACACCCATGTATTTTAGAAGGTACTACTCAAAGTGTGTGGATATATGGTCATCCCAATAACATATACAAGATTCCCATGGAAGGTATAATTGAAAAGGTAGTAACCACATGTGCGAGACTGACCTAAAAAGGTATGTCAATATTGTTAATAACCTTCTAGAAGGTCCCATTAAATTCTCTAATTGATATAATAGAAGGATTTAAATCATGATGATTAAAACCTACTTCATAATGCAAAAAATATCTATTTCACCATTATCAATCATAACACTATGTATAGTTTGGTGATCAAGGAATGGTCGAATGAATAAAGAACCAAGATAGAGTCATCATCCTTAACCTCATTGTTGTTGAAAGTAATATAAGTTATCTAAACCATAGGAGGTATATGTCGTGTATAAGTACCAATAATTACATCTAATGGTGCCCATAATGTGATGGAAGAGGATGTGCATTATATGCCATTTTTGCTTTTGGTTCCTTCTTAGAATGGTCTTGAAAAGTATTGATAAATATTTTCTATTTCTAGTGATCAATAGGTTCTGAACCTGATTCATTGGGAGGATCATCAAATGTAATCTTTTGGTCATCAATGAGGTTTTGGATATTATACTTCAAGGTAAATCATATTTTTTTAGAATGCCCAAGTTCCTAAAGATAATAAAAATAAGCATTCACATCATATCATTTGGGTAGAGGTATATTCATATCAACCTCTATAGGATGAGGGAGAGATATGAGATGACACTCTACTAGCCACAAGAGTAATGAAGCGGGATATTCAATTAAATGTGTAAACCATCTTCTTGGTTAATTAGATAAGATAAGCTGAGTAGGCTATTGTGAAACTGTGTTATTAGTGGTGGTTACTTCCTTTTTAGGCTCATGATGTTTTAACTTATGACTTGGTTTGATTATAAACTTGGTAACAGATTATATGCCGCTGATTTGTTTGCTACATACTTGACCTTATTCAATGAAATAAGATTCATTTCATGGTCCCATACAACATGGCATAAGTCATCAAAATATTTTAACTTATTGAAAACAATGGAATCATGTAAATTAGCAAGCAAACTTTGATTGAATATGTCTTGTAACTCTTTTTCTACCATATTATTAGTCATTTTAACCAACATTGACTTGCACCTCAAGACACATTCATTGAAAGGTTCATTTGTTCCTTGTTTAATTTTGGTAATTTGATCATAGGAAACCTTTTTGGAAATATTAATGGAAAAGTGTGCCAAAAACTAATCTACAATAGGTTTCAATGCTTTCACAGATTAGAGAGGTAAATATTAGAACCACCTCATAGCATAGTCTTTGAGGCTTCTTAGGAATAATTTGGTCAAATGTTTATCATTTGAGGCATAGTCAAGGCATGCCACATAAAAGTATCGAAGATTTTTAGGATCACCCTTATCATCATAAAATGTGAACTTAGGTGAAATAAAACTAGTTGTTAAGAGGTGAAAAGATATCTCACATGCAAGGAAATTACGTAACACATCTTGGGAATTAATAACATGATGATACTTTAAAGCATTTTGTTCAATGTTTGTAACCTTGTCATCCAAGGTCTTTATAACTTGAAGGAGTGTTTTAACTATGGACCCATTGGGATTTAGATTAGCAAGTTGAGTAGTCACCAAAGGGGATGTAATCATTGTTTGGATATGCATAGAAACTAATATTTGAGTTGAAACATTTGTTATCCCCATGGTAGATGTAACAATAATAGTTTCATGAAACAAAGGTTAGAAGACATAATATAAGCCTCCACTAGATATAGATAGATTGATTGGTATGGAAATATTTGGATAGTTGGACCCAAGGACAATGTCTTATCTCCAAGTGGATAGTTAGGGATTTTTTTGACAATTAACCTCGGAAAATCTCTTTAGACAAAAAATTTAGCTTGCTTCAGATAAATCCAAATCAGAGCATATTAATTTACATGATAAAATCATAAATGTTAAATTATTCAAAATCAAAGGTTCTCCACCAGTGATCAGCTTGTGGAAAGCTTGGAAAGAAACATTTCAGTTGCTTAGTTGGAAAGACTCCTCCCTTAGGCCTGAGCTAAGTTTCTCCAACACTTGAATTTTGTGGAATCATTTGATAACTATTAATGGTTGTCCCTTGGATCTTGAGAAGACTTTACGCGGATCAAATTTTTCTTATTAAAGGAATTTTAACTTGTAAGAACCTCTAGAATTCTCTAATGATAGAATTGCTATCTTGCCCAATTATTAATTTTTTTCATCCAACTAAAAAGGACAAGCCTATCATATATTTCTTTATTTCATTGGTCAAAGAAGAACTTCTTATTAAGATGTTTATGGAGACTCCATGTAATTTTATTAAGAATTAGAGGTCGCCCAATAACACTATACTTATTCAATTTCCTCTTAAAATATCATATCTTAATTTTTTTGCCTATTGTTTCTATTAATAAAAGATTGGACCTTAAATGGAATTGCAAGATGACTGAATGCAACTACCTTCAATTATGTACTAATGTTTGGAGATCAAAATCTGAGTCTAGTGCCCAACTTCTTTCTTGGAGAGTAATTAATTTTAAGCTTCATGTTGCTCATAGATTTGGATTTCTATGAGAGCTTAATCTATCCCACCCCTTATGCAATAAGAAAGAAACCATCATGCACGCTTTTTGGATATGCAAGTCATCCAAATCGATTTGGAATAAAATTCAATATGATTTTCTAATCCTATTTACTAGCAAATTGTCTTAAAAAAAGCTCTTCTTAGATTAGGAAAATCAATTAATGTGATTTCTAAAACTTTTAGATAGATCACTATTATGTATATTTGGAAAAATAGATATCATTCTTGCTTTTTTAATAGTATTACTCCTCACATAGTTGTTATCCATTGAATTTACTCTAATTTCTTGCTTCAACACTTTTATATAAAATAAGGTATGCAATTTATGCTTCTTGCTAATGAAGACCTAGTGAAAGAGATAAAGGACATTAAAAGTCAATTTAAATAACTAACGAACAATGATGAATATCTTTAAAAAAAATTAAAACCTACAACAATTTTTGGAAACTTATAGTTGAAAGTTCATTTTATGATGTTCAATTGTTTGATTTTTTACCTTTCATTCACTGTAGTTATGAATATAAACTCTCATATGATATATTCATTACAATCTTTTGGTGAATCTTGTCCTATGAAACTGTTTGTACTACGTATTTATAAATTTATATATATTTAAATATTCAACCCCCAAATGTCTAAACAATGAATAAACAACAGGGGTGTTAGGGAGAATCAAAACAACATACAAAACACTAGAATGGATTTGGACGGTGGAAGTTTTTTAAATTTAGGAGACACTTCCAACATTAAGAGGGATGCCTTTTTGTTTAGTCTTGAGAAGAGAAAATTTAAATCGGAGGATGAAAACAATTTTGAAGGAATATCCTCTGAGAAAGTAAAAAAAAACTATGGTTGGAGGACTCTTGGATAGATGCAACATGCTTAACATCACTTCTAAGAAATATACTACCCATTAAAATTTTTAACCCTAAATAATATATGGCATGTTAAGATTTAGGATTTACGCTTATTCTTTCTCCAACATACATAAATATATAGAGGTGTGGATCTCTCTTTTTAGGGGTCTAATGTTTGAAATGTTCTTTTATACAAAGCTTCAAATATTATTTTAAATTTTTTGAAACTTGAAACATGTGTTTACATTTTTTAAGCCTTCAGATATATAAGCAAGGCCCTACAAATTCATTTCACAAAGAAATAAAATGACATATTTCATTGTAAATAGTTTAGTTTTGAATAATAGTGGTTTGGGGAAGTGGTAGTGCAAAGCAGTTTGGTAGTACATGACACCCTTTACATTGGCCAACAATTAAGAGTTTCATGTTGTTTAAGTAAATTGCCCATCATAAATGAAGGACTTTGCCTCTTTATGGATGCTTTTCAAGGGACAGTCACCATAGGGATAAATATTATGTTACGTTAAGCCCCTAAACTTGTTATCCTCCTTAAAATATCCAAACATTTTGGCAAGATGATTATTATTAATATTAATGCTACTACTAACCCCTCCATTGTCCATGAAAGGCGGATGATCCTCTGTGTTTCAAAATTGGTATTTATGAAGTAGCAAATCATAAGAAGGCACTAATTAAGCCACATGTTTGGCGCTTAAAATGCTTCTCCCGTGATTCGAACAAGTGACCTGCTTCAAACCAATCATATTTCTATTAGATGAACATGCAAATAACTATTTAGATTGATGATGATGATGATGATGATGATGATGATGCCTGAGAAAATAATATGCCCTAAGCAACGTTCCGTATCCATACAAAAATACATACACCATACGATTATTAGTAGATGCAGCTGTTGCTTCCATTATCATATCTTCTTGCAGTCACTTCTTCTGCTCATGCAATCTTAGCCTTTCAAGTTGTGCCATGTCAAGCCCTCTCTGCCCCTGCCTCTTCTAAAACATGACATTAATTTTTGCCTTCTTCATTGCCTTTATGCAATCCTTGTTGTCACAACATCCAAGGTTTGAACCTCCCAAAGTAGTGTTTTCATCCAACAACATTAACATTGTTGCCATATCAAGTTATGTTCCTTTTTTTTTCTTTAACTCAGCCCAAGAGCAACACCACCACCATTATTTTTATCTCAGTGGTTTCAACTCAAGCAAAACCACATTCCATTTCAGTCAAGGATTTCGACAAACTCTGAAATCCCTTCTGTGCTTTCAACAGACTATAAATATGTGTTTATTTCCATGTCTGAATAGGACATATATATAATGTATATGTACTATGGTCATGTTTCTTTTTGGGAGTGCAAGCTGCTTCACATTTGTTTCCTATGTTTAACAATTATATTGTGAAAGAAACTTTCTTTAATTCTGTCACGAGTTTCATTATATGTTGGTCGGTGCATATTTGATTTTATATTATTGTGAATTGATAGGAAGAGTAGAGGGAGACCGACATTTAGTTGGTTAGTTTAATTTATGATTGGTTTTGGGTCTCTATTTGGGAATTAAATGGTACGGTTAAAAACCTTAAAAGGGGTGACAAATGATAACATTTATTGTCACTTTGACAAGTTATGGACAGTCTTTTTCATCCTTCTAATTCATTGTTGTGGGTTGTTTTGTTGGGATCTTCATAATCACATTTGGTCTTTGTTTACTGATCTAATCAATCTCCCATTAATTTTTAGTTAGGATACATTGGAATTTCAGTGAGATTTGGTTTTGGTTCAAAATATTTATTCTTATTTAAATTTTCTTATTCTATTAAATAAAATATTTTTCAAATTTTGTAATAAATATGGTCAATTCACAATAGTAATTTTTAACGTATATTAAAATTTTGGATACATTTATTCCGTCATCATTAAATTTTATTAATTATAAACATAAATTTGATATATTAATTATTGTAAATATATTTTTTAATTTGAGTATTTCTTTTTTTATTTTAATGATGTCAATAAAATATTTGTTTTAATTATTTAGTTTATTACGTCGAGAGAGGTAATCTACAATGATAGTCAAGGAGTGTAATGACATAAGTGGATAACTTTTATTGTTGTTTGAGCCGACATATCAAAAAAAATATAACTAGCCGATAAAAAGACACATTTCCACTAATCAAACTAATTGTTATGACTGCTAATTTTTATTACGTAGATTTACATAATTTAAATGCTTATTTCTTCTAAAATGTAAATACTTAATAAATTTCTCTTTATAATATTTTTCATTAATCAATTGACAATGACGAAATTAACATTGAACCAGAGAAAAAAAATCAACATATATTATATGAACATCTCAATAATTATGAGATCATTACCATTCATATAATTTATATATTAGATAGAATAATTAATATATTATATATTAATATAATATTAAATATAATCACAAAACAAAAATATACAGTTCCTTCGGATTTCTTTGCATCTTCGGGGCAATGAAAATTTCAATTCTTTCAAACTTTTTCTGGGCACGGTTAAATTTGAAGGCATGGATTTATATAATTTATTTCAATAGTTTGAATGTCCTTAATATGCTTCCATGTTTTACTCTTATGTTCTTTAAAATTAATATTTTTGATGATATCCATGCCCTCTTTCAAAGTCAACATGGAGGCGGAGGCGGAGGCGGAGGCGGAGGAAGATGGTGGAATTGGTCTAAGAGTTTGACTTCAAATCTGTCATTTTCAATTTTTGTAAACGCCCCAAGACCCTCCTCAGTAAAACCATCAATTTTTCAACGTATATCTTGCGAGTACATTTTGTTTGAGGTGCTTTTTTAAAAACAACTGTAATTTGTGTTTATAGAGTGCCCTTGCCAATACACTATATACATATGTATATATACTAGCAGTTGCCTTGAAGGGGCAAAGGAAGCCGGAGGAATTGGAAGAACTGTTTTTTTTTCCCAATCATATGTAATAAGTATTTTATTTTAATATATTATATTATATATTTTTAGTTTAATATTATATTTTTTAATCGTAATATATTATAGTATATTATAATATATTTTTTGGTATATTGTAAATATTAATTACTATATATATAATTATATAATCTTAAAAATTGATGTCGAATATGGAACCAAACACTTATATATAGAAAATTATAATGGCTATGCAGAAATAAATCAATTCCCAAATGCTACATAATAAACATGTATCGAGCTATTCCCACTCTTCGTTTAAATGAACATATCTCATGGGCGACCCCATCTATAAGATTCACCATAGTTCTTCTCAAACAATATTGGTACCTTCTTATTATACAATCTATCATTTTTTATCTCAATGTAATATTGTTTTTTCTCACAGAGCAGATATATTATATGCATTGATTTTAGTTGGTTAAGTTGTATAATACGGGTTAGATAGAAAAATCATAGGTCTTATCAAGTGTTCCATATTATTTGTGTGATAAAAAAAGGGGACATCAAAAAAAAAAACTATACACTAAAAAGGGAAAAAAACATAACAGAACGAAATAAATGGAAGGGTAGCCATGACACAAAATAAATAAATAAAAATTAGAAACAATACAAAAATTAAAAACAATACAAACTTTGTTCAAATCAATAATGTCAAATAGACTAGATGTGTGTTATTATTTTTTGATTGACTTTGTAAAAATATTATATAATATTTATTATAATTTTTATATACATTGAAATTTATTATTATATATATTATATAATTTATATAAATATTATATTATATAATATATATTTTAATATTATGTATCAGTTTTTATAATATATAGTAATGATGAAAATGTTGAAGCTATAAAATGCATTGTATGTAACAATAGTTACAAATATCTCTCTCTCTCTTTTTCTCTTTTATTGTATATAACAATAATTACAAAGCTAGAGTTCTTATGAATGGTGTGAAAAACGTAATTCTGTCAATTTTTTTCTTCTAATTTTTGAATATTTACATATTTATTTTATTTCATTCTTGCAAAGCGTTCAAAGGTAAATGCAGGGGTAATATACATGTCATTGATTGAACATATTCTTGATGAGCAGTAAATGTTAAGCTTTGGTGATCAATATCTCGAATGTTAATTGTTGCTTTATTGAGTGACCAAAAACATTAGAAGAATACATGGGATTTGATTTTGGTGTTTCCATATAATATTAAGCCTAATTTAATTGTAGCAAATGTTAATATATTCACAATGTTTATATCTAGTGAAAAATTGAGTAAACATAACACACCAATCCCATGTGAACTAACGAATTGAAAATTGGAAGCCTACAATGAAGAATACCTTAGAGGAAATGTGATTATTTGAGCTCAATGATGGTAACCCACACACATTCAAATCTTATTTTCCAAACATGCAAAATGGAATTGACTCGTTGTTTAGCATTAGGTGCTAAGGGGAAATAAGACAATAATTGAACAAAGTTAGTCCCATAAGAATAGTGTCTCAACATGGAATTTCCAATCAATGCATCATTTAAGTAGAGATTGAATTCCACTTTTTAAAAGATGTACATTTAATATAGAGCTCTATATTTCTTAAATATACTCTTGGTCACTAGCTTATAAATTAAATTGAATCCAAAAAATTTATCAAAGAATCTGATTTCCATATATATATGTACGTACATACATACATATACTCCAAATTCTTATGTTTGTTATTTAAATTATCAATTTTCAATACAATTTTTTTGAGTATTTTTAAATTCATATTTATCAAAATAAAGATAAAAATAATGAGAAACATAAATTAAAGAGAAAATAAATTGTGATCTAATTCAAAACAAAATTAAACATATTTGATTTTGTTAAATTATTATAATAAATTATTTTAAATTTTAAATAATATATTAAATTATAATTTAATAATAATAATTAATTTTAAAAAATAAACATCAAAATATGATATAAAATAATTTGAATAAATTATATATGTACATATATATTAATTCAAATATATATCAACATATTAACAATTTCCTTATCAAATTATCAAAATTAAATATTAAACATAATTTTTCGCTGACTATCCAGACCCAAATATTACATTCTTAAATGCACCACTCAACATATTCTACGAATACCAGAGTATTCCACAACCATTCACTAACCACTAATCAATGTACAAAGAAAGAATTAAATATTAAATATGCCGCTCACTGTATTTTAAAAATAAATAAATAACACATTACATTGGTGATATTTTTCAACCACTCATAAATATGCAATGAAAGAATTAGAATGAAAAAAATAGATAAATTAAAAAATAAATCCGCCTAATCAGTGAGGCAAACGTTGGTGTATGCTGCTACTTATCTTCATCCACATTAAATTCTTTTCCCAGTTTAGGCACCAGAAAAACCAAAATGATTAAAATAATAATTTTTTGAACTTAAAAAAATTAACAAAAATTAAAATCGTTAAAATATCTGATTAATCATTATTATTATTTTTATTTAAAATAACATTCGATAGAATGGTGTTTTTGATAATATTTCATATGAAATATAAACTGAGCTCAGAAAAGAGGCTCTCTTTTACCTGGTTTGGTTTTAACACGTTTTGCTAAACCATGAATGCTGTTTTAAAAAAAGGTTTTATGGCACGATTAACAGCAGCGTTCAGGGAAACTAAAAGCTGCCCAAAACTGCCACATTGAACCTTCCCTCATACTTGTATTTGCATTGCATCCATTCTCATCTATACAGCAAAGCACTCTTAATTGCCACGCGTCCAATGGCAGAGCCTTACCTTCCTTCAAATTTAGCCACCCCCCCTACTTCCTTCCTAACTTGTCATCATTTAACATGCCTGCAATTTCAGGATAAAGATTAAAAGGATATAGTTTAGAAGGATCAAACATTCTGATTTCAGGGTGCACCATCAACATCATTTTTTTGGGTTTTAAGCAACAATTTATTGACAGTAATTTGAATTGGGGTTTTCATGTCGAAAGAGAAATACCATGGCTCGAACTGTAGGCAGAACTTTGGGAGGACCGCTGCTGATTTTAAATTTTTTAATGTACGTGATAGTGTTTGGCCTTGCTGGGTGGGCACTCAACAAGTTCATCAACCAGGAAAATCATCCTTGTAAGTTCAGCCAAATTTTTTAATTCAAATATGCTGTGAAATTAAGGTTTTTTTGGGGGGAAAAGTTATATTATTTTGGGTTATTAAAGTTTTCTTATTTAGAACTGAAGCTGATTAGATGTTATGATTGTGTAGGCAGCTCTTACAGAGAACTGTGCCCATTTTGTTCGCATCGCTTGTGATATTGGGGATAGTGAATTCTGTTTTCCATGGGTGATTTGCCTCTAGCCGCCATATCTTGTCTGAGTGTGATTGTAAATTGTATACATTTGCTGCTTTATCATGGGCTTTGGACCGATACCAAATATACTTTGTGCAGAAATATTTCCTACCCGTGTTCGCGGAGTGTGTATTGCATTATGTTCATTATCCATGTGGATTGCAGACATCACTATAATTTACACTCTTCCGCTACTGTTCTATGTTGGCCTCAAAGGTGTATTTACCATTTATGCAGCAGTGTGCTTCATATCTTGGGTATTTATATTCCTGAAAGTTCCAGAGACAAAGGGAATGCCACTGGAAGTTATAACTGAGTTCTTTGCCATGCGTCCACAGCATAGAAAAAGTCAGGATTAATGTGAAACCTTCTGTTTTGTTTATCAAGATGTTCTACGTGGATAGAGAAGGCTTCACTTTTGGATATCAAGATGTCTGGAACGGTAGGAGCTGCCTCAACGCTCTCTGGTTCATATCACGTGAGGGATGATGAATATAATGTTGGATAATTTTCAAATAAGGTTTTCATTAACAAAAATCTGTCGTACTCCTTGTGTTGTGTAGGCTGGCTTGCAAGGAGATACACATTGGGCACACAGGAAGGCGTCTGGTAATGTGGATTTTTTTAACTGATACTTTGTTGTTTTTCTTGGACAGGTGGATCTGCAGAAAACCTTGTAGGCGTTTATCATAATCTTGACATTCACCCAACTGATGTATTTGCTGTTATTGCATGTAGGGCTTGTGAGCAGCAAATATGGACCAGTTACAGAGACTCGGCCTATGGCACAACAACGATACACCCAACTGGTTTACTGTGAAAACATGCTTTCATCTGTACAAATGAAAGCCTACCATCCACGTGCCAACTTTTAATTGGAGTTGTGCAAACAAAGGCCTAATGTCCACGTGTCAACTTTTAAATGGAGTTAAATGGCATATTCTGCATTTTTACTCTTGTGAGACGAAGCTTGGGGCTTTAACCCTCCTTAACTAGGAGTTGCCCTCAACGTGCAAGCGAAGCCGGAGGATTTTTTTTATCTGAATTATATCTACTAAATGTTTTATTTTAATATTATATTTTTAATTATAATATATTTTTTAATACATTATATATTATAATATATATTTTAATTTTTAATATATTTTAATTTATTATTTTATATATTTTTATAATGTTATATTAATATTATAATATTTATTTATGTAATAAGAGTGGAGCAATAGTTATATATTATTTTATAATTAACATTTATAATTTTAAATATATAATTAATATTAACAATATTTAATATTTGATTATACCCGAACGTCCACGTAACATGTCTGCCTTCAGAGTTTAAACCCCTCAAGTGTCCACGCCATGGAGAACAGCATATTATTTTTTTGTCACTTTGGGATTATATATAATAAAGTGTGATTTTTTATAATATAATATTAGTATAATTATATAATATATAAATTATTATAATAATATAATATTATATATTAAAATTGTGTGTTTTAATAAATATTATAATATAATTCTATATTATATTATAATAAAATTATATTTAGTATTATATTTTATTATAATATAAATATAAAACAATCAACCTCTGTTGATCTGCTAGCAGGACACTTGTTCAGTTCGAGTTCCACATGTCAACTGCAAATCGTTCTAGCCAACTAATGTTACTGTTAATGGACACACCCTGGTTTTGGCCAACCCCTCCAGCGGCCATGAAAGGCGAATTATCCTCCGTGTTGCAAAACCGGTATTTCTGAAGTAGCGAAGCATACGAAGGCGCTAATTTTTCAGAATCAAAGAGAGCATGCAAAAACAAGAACTCAAACAAATAAATAAGAAAGAACTCAATTGCTACTGCAAATTCTTGAAGAAAAGAGATTTTTATTGATCTTCAATTTTTCTTGCTTACAATGATGCGCCCAAGCGTCTTTAAATAGATTTGAATCCATACAATAATTAGAAAATAAACTAAAGACAAACTCAAGACTAATTTTAGTCTTTACATGCAAACTAAATGTTTGTCTAACTGAGTGAATGTTCACTGCTTCTCTAACAGTTTAACTAACTGTTTGATAACTGACTGATCTCTAACTGATTGTTAACTGCTGCATGCATGAGGAGTGGAGAAATTAACTCCAGTCTCCAACATAATTGAACCACAGGTTCGGCACTTAAAATGCTTATCCCGTGATTCGAACAAGCGACCTGCCGCAAACCAAACATATTTCTATTGGATGAACATGCAGAAACACACTGGTAAGTCAGGCTGGTACATATGTCTGTAATCCTGGGGCTCTTGCTGCTGCTCTGACGACCTGCAATCTATCTCCTCTATTCCTGCCATGGAATTTCTTTTCTCCCACTTCTCCAAATGGGTGTTCCCATGGAGAACGATTCTTCACTAGCCCTCTTATTTTAATTTCAAAAAATTGCTTGTTGCCTAAAAATTCTTTTTATAGATTGTCGTGGGCTCCTAAATATTAATTCTCTTAAAACCCCCCAAAAAAAATAGTTTAAGCACATGCCAGCATTGGAAAGGCCTATTCTTTTCTCAAACCAGCTGCTGAGTTTCCTATTATTTTAGGTAGTTCTGTTAAACTCAATTTCTTATTGCAATGGTTGGTTTTGCTTTTCAGGCAAGTAAGCTGTAATGAATGAGCATACTCTTATCATTGCTTTGTCTCCCTGTGGGCGTCGGTGGTCACAATCCATTTCTTGAACAGAACAACAATTATGTACTGTGGAAGACTCTTACTTTTGAATCCCAAACAATTACAACTTTCTATAGGTAGACAACAATTTTATTAATGTAACTGTTTTCATTTTGATATGGAGTAGGGGCAATTGGCTTTATGATTTGCTCAACTGAAGGACCACCTGTAGATTTCAAGAATCCTGTCAATCCTATTGAAAACCAGGGTGCTGCAACTAATAGAAACGTCCGTCGCTTATTTATTACCATCTACAGCAATTCTGTCTTAAATTATGGATATTTTGTTTATGTTTTTTTCTTGGTTAAGATATTAAAAGACTTCTTTCCATGCTCTAAAAAACGTTCGTCGTTTAATCAACTATTATTATAAAAAACAAAACAGAAAACAATATCAGTTTTTAAGAGACCATTAATTAATAATTTGTAGATGCAGATACCACATGGATTTTTAGTTGAGGTGTCGAAAACATACCTGCTCAGGATCGTGAACACTGTTCCGAATTATGCATTTTTCTTCAAAATAGCATAGGACAATATCAATATATAGAACATTTGCCACATACCTGCCCACGCGTTGGATTCCTGTTTGCTCAGACCACCCTATGAAGTGTGTCAACAATTGAAACGTTTTAAACAGCATATTCTGTTTCTTGTCTCTTTGTGAGACGAATCTTGAGGCTTGACCTTTCTGTAAGAAGCCTCTGGCCTAATTAATGTATATTATATATTATTATGTAGTGATTTTAAGTTAAGAATTGAAGTTTAAAAAGTATATATTTTTAAAAATATATTCAAGACATGATTTCGTAAGAATTGATCTTGTAAAATTGATTTTGCGAATAAACATTTTTATCAATTAAATCAACAACTATTTATTATATATTTAATTTTAAAGAAATCAATAAAAAGGTTCAGATCTCCAAACAATTAGAAAATTGAAGTTGTGAAAGCTAAAAAAATAAATCGAACCTCATCTTCATCACCGTAAGCCTTGAAAAATGGATCTTTTATATATATTTATTTAATTAACATCACCAAAAATATTTGCAACTCAAATATGGTGCAAAGTTGCAAACTTGTACTTACAAATTATTAAATAAAATCATATAGATGTAATAATGCAAAGTGATTACTCTCAAATATATCAAAGGATAGATACTTTACCTCTATAAAAATTGGATCCTATAACACAACATTATTTAAATTATAATCATATTGAAAATGGTATGGTGATAAATAAAAACAATTTTGTTTTGATTAAATGAATTCATGTTATTATTCATCATATCCATTTTAAAAGGATTTTTCTTTTTTTTTTTAATATATAAATATTTTAATCAAACTGTTTATATAAATATTTAATTATAATTCGTAAATTTTGTCACTTTTCATTTTTTTATAATAAATTTATAACTCTTTATCAACCATAAAAATGAAGCGTTATATATATATATATATATATATATATATATATATATATATAAAATTTATTTCCTTGTTTAGAATAGAAACATAAATAAATAAAAACATGAATAAATAAGATGTTTAAAAATAATAATATCTAATATTAATATAACCTTTATATTTATCATTTCATATTATTATCTATAAATTATTTATTAAATAAATATCTCATAAATTATATTATTTTTAAATTTATAAAATAATTATATTAATATATATAAATTTAAACATAATATTTATAAACTAATTATACTATAATAAATAAACATACTATACTATCTTTTATATTATCCCTTTCAACAATAAGAATTAAATCCGCTCCATAATACTTATTATGATAAAAAATATATATAAATATAATTAATCAAAATGCTTATAAAAGTAAAGAGCCATGAAGATCTATTATTTTAAATTATTATAAATAAAGTGAAGTTACGAATGTGAATAGAAGTGCTACTATTTGAAAAATATAAAATTATAAATTATTATATAATTAATATCATATGAAAATTATTCATATGATCATACAAGACATCATTAGAATATGGTCGAGAACCGAAATCAAATGAAGAAAACATCAAACTAGTCTTTATAGGAGCAGTGTGTGTTCACACTAATGTCATCACATCATTTGAAAATTTAAAGCATAAATTGTGAAAACTATTACTCATTTTATTTCGCACATTTTAATATTATATGCCTTATACTACATCACTTAACTGGATATGAGAGTGCCATATTGGATTCCTATTTGCTGACATTTCCATAATTGTCTATTAAAGACTTAATATTTCTAATGAACATTTTTTTATCTTTAATAAAAGAAACCTTAAAAATCAATTAATTATTTGCGTGATTCTTGTTATAGTATAGATAAAATAACATCTCGTGTGAGTATCAAACATTTGTGTGATATATTATTTATTGTGCATTTTTAGAGATTTTTTTTTAAAAATTATTGGTTGCTAAATTTTTGTTAAGATGAGTAGGTTGGGAAAACTTAGGAATTGAGTTATGGACTTAGAGATGTGAGTCTAAATAACTATGAAAATCCTTAGTCTTACTTAGACTAATAGCGCATTAACAATTTTAGATCTGACAAGGTGGACTCGTTAATTTAAATATTATGGTTCTAAAAAATGTATACCTAATTTATCTAGTATGAGTGATAAATTCCCTATTTTATAATACATTATAAATATATCAATTATTTTTGTAGTTCACTATCATAATTTCTTTGTGTTACATGGATTTAGCAATAATATTGATTTATATACACATTATCCTCTTCATTTTCATTGAATTCATATATCCTTTTCATGAAGGGTAGGGCCATTTTTAATTGAGCAGATGTATGTAAGGAATCTAAAAGGTTCTATGGTTGGAGGCAAATTCCTATATGATACTCTTCCTCTTTGATTTTTATACTATTACTTCCGATTTTAATGATGATCTCCTACTTTCTCAATATGAACATTGAGGAAAAATTGTTGAATATGTATATTTTTTGTGAACAAAATATAATATTATATATATGGAAAAAATGTATTCTCAGATGTATTAATCAAAATAATGTGTATGTAACTTATAAAAATTGATGAAATTATAAAAAACTATATAAATATAATATTGATTATAATTTAGAAAATGAAAGAATGATTAAAAAAAATTGTAGGGATTTATAAATTATCATAGCTAGAAATTTATATAGAATTAAGAGAAGAATGAATGTTCATGTGACTATTTGTTATGAATTTATATTTAATTAATTTGAATTGATTAGTTCAACATTATGGATATTTAAAAACATTAAAATTATTTGTACTTTTGTATTTTATTTCAAATTAGTTCTAGTATAATAGTTGAATTATAAATATGGTGATTTAAGATTAATTAAGGAATCTTAGAAAAGATAAATTTTGGAACTAATTAAAAATTATATTTTTTGGGGGGATTTGTTTAGAAGGGTTTTTACATTGTAATATTAGCTCCTAAGTTCAACTCACAAGCCTAATATATTCATTCATGTTTTAAAATTATGTAATATTGAAAAAAAAATTAAACAAAAAATAATGAAAATGAAAATAGAGATAAATCCATTAAGAGGCCTTAAACTAAAAGAATAAATATATAAATGTTAGAACATAGTCAAAATAAAACATTAATTATTTTCTTTAATCTAGTGAAAGAAAATTTAGAATAGATAATTTATAATGGTCTAGTAGAAATCCACTCACATCTATGATTATAGAATTAATCTTACCTAGCCTAAATTGCAAGTTGGAGTTCTTTAAATTAAACCCAACTAATTATTTTTAGAAAATTAGACATTTTGAACTAACAACCTTGCATGAATTTTGGAATGAGTATGCCCAATGGAAATTGATTGACATATAAAGAGTGTTAAATAGATATCAAAATTTAATGCAACTTAATTGGCTTATAATATTAGTCTAAAATTTTTATATGAATACTTAATCAAAAGTGGTAAGTATTAGAATGAATTTATTGGAAGAAACATGGAATGTTGCAGCATTTGACATTGATGATTTAAAGTAGAATGGATGCAACAAAATAAAAAAAAACTAATTTGATATTTTTTATAATACATGTTACCAAAAATTAAGGATGAAATGATGGATTTAATAAATTTGAGGTACTTCTAATTTAATATGTATATAATAATTTATAGGATGACACACCTTACATCTTGGAATAGTCATAACATGGACCTATTCAAAGGGACAATAATTGTCACAACCTTGAAGAGGGAAGAAAGAATTCATATATAGAGGCACTTCCAATTCCATCTTCATACAGTAGATATTACTAAAAAGAGTTAAGAATTTTTCATTATTAATTTTATCCTTAATTTTATTTCATAGTAATTTGACCTATTTCATACATAGTTGTGATTGATATTACATATTTCATGAAAGCAACATGAAATTATGATAATGATAGATTGAATTAAAAAATAGAAACTATAAATATATATTATAACCATGACACAATACCCTTAAATAAATAAATGACCACCTAAATAAAATTGTGATGGATTTTTGGAAACAAAAATATATATTTTAAAAATATATGTAGATAAATAAAACCTTTAAATTTGAAATTGTTTTGAAAATAAATGTGTTCTTTGCCTTGTACACTAAATTTATTAAAAATAGTAAAAACCTAATTTCATAAAAATCCATATATAAATTTAGCAAAAAAGAAAATATTTTTGATCCAATCAGTATGATTAAAAAAAAATTGAGCATTTTTAAAATAGAGTCATTTTAAATGAGATATGAGCCTAATATGTATGAGGCTAAGTCATAATCCTAATAGAAGGAACTTGATAGGAAAAAGAGTTTGAATCCATAGGAAAAAATATGAGAACTTTACAAGGGGAAATTAAAAATCTTATTTTAAAACCTAATAAGGTATATGAAACCCAAAGGGAACCTACGGTTTTGATGTGTTTAAAAGAATAGTATTGAAATATAGAGTTTAAAAGATTGAAACCCTAATAGAATAAGACCACTTATGAGGTAAAATTAGAAATCAAGTTTGAAAATCATATTTAAATATAGTAATATTAAAATCTAAGATAAAATAATGAAACCCTAAGGGACAATAGGTTTTGACTATGTTCAATATAAGTATTGGGTTCATCAATAAATTTACCTTATTTTAGATTAATTATTTAAACAAGCATGATTTTTTTAAATATTTAGATTGTTTAAGATATGTTTAAATTAAACAACTCTGAATGCTACAAATAGATGTTCAATTACACTTTATTATTTATGAAAATTATTAAGAGGACTAGGGTACTTAGTTTGATACTATTATATTTTGGTTTAAGACTATGTGCAGGTAGCAGAGAATATTGAAAATGGATCTGAAGTTGGTTAGCTTTGGAAACTAATTATTTGAACCATCCTAGACACGTTTATCAAAAACTAGATGTCTGCACTAAACAAAATCATCTCAAAATTGATGTAAGTGTCTTGTAAAATTGATGCCCCACTAATATGGGAGATATCATTTCACTTAATTGTAAATCATCATTCTATATGAAATCAGAAGCTCGTTGTGTGCACAAGTCCAAAAAGCCCGTCTCCTTCACTTCAAAACCCTAGCTCCACTTTTGACACTAGGTTTGGACCTGTAAAATTGAAAAAAAATATGGGTTGAGATGACCCCACCTAGTCCCCACTGAGTGATTGAGTGTATTCTATGTTTTGAGTACTTTGAAGAGGGCTCAAAATACAAGTAATTCTCTGATTATGTGTATGTGTGTAATGGTGATCATTTAGTATGGATGCAACATGTGATCTAACTTTCAACACTTGAAAATTATAATCTTATCTTGGATTAGGTGCTTCAGACTTGGTTAGAGTTGTGTTCCTCATGATTGGTTTATGATTTGGGAGATTTAGAGTAATCCCTCTCAATGTGCAAGTGACATATGATTTTTGGATGAATGCCTCATAGGGAATAGACTTAGATTTATTGTGTAAAATTATATTCCTACTTTTTAAGTAGCTTATTATGCCACCAATATACAAAAAATATGTGCCGACCCATAAAGATGATTTGAGTTTGGAAAACAATCATTGTTAGGATTGCAAATAAGTCCAACATAGGTGGATAGTTCTAAAAATATGGAGCTGTATAACTATGAGTGAAGGCATCCATGAAGACATGAACAATGATATGATGATCATGAAATAGTATGATTAAGATAATAAGTAGCTTAGATACAAACTAGGGAAATCTTATAGTTGATTGATAGACAATCAAGAGGGTTGGGCCCATAAAAGGCAAGTGGGAAAGAAAGAAGGGTGTGCAAAATCCATATGAATATACATAGGGTATGAAAAGTAACTATAGGTCAAGAATTACATTGTTGAGTGTCTAATAGTAAATTTTAATGTCGACACTCATGTGTCTTGTGCCCCTAATTTGTTGGTCTTTCATGCCCATTGTATATCAATTGGTATGTTAATAGGATCCCAATTTGAATTTGAGAAATTTATAAAATAGATAGGTCCATTAGAATATATAGGATATGAAAGCCAATGAATGGATAAGGGATAACAACACATTTATTGAAGGAATATATTTTGAAAGGGCAAGAGAAGTTAATTTCAACATTCATAGCATAATTGAAGAATAATTAGAAGCATTTATTTTCTTTGTTACACATTCAATCTAACATGGAAAGTCACACAAGATTAGGGCCTACTTTCACATATTTCTTGTTGAATTGCATTGAGTGTTGATTGTCAAATTCATTCATAGCCTAGGCATCAATGATAATTGTGAAATAATTTGGATATGTACATAATTTTTGAAAAATGAAATTTTTAAGGTCCTAAAATAGATAAATAAAATTGTTAAATTAAACTTCACACATACATAATTTCCAAAAACTAATACTTAATGTTTATAGAAAAATGAATTAATGTTAATAAAAAATTACATCCAAAAAAAAATCCAATTTCGTTTTCACTTTGAATTTTATTTACATCACTATTTGAACTTGTTTCCCCTTTATCTCTATATTCATAACAAATCATTTATAATCATATATTCGTCTACCCCTTTTATCATTTGGAGTGATTCTATAGTATCCTTTTAGATCTAATTTACTGTCTATGGAATTACATTTGATTAGGCCTAGATTTTATCCTCCATGGGTAGATGTATTGCATTTCCATGTAAAACCACTTTCCCGTACCACACTGGGTAGTATATACAATTTCTCTCGTGTCAATTACGTTACTTTATTCACTTTTGTGGTCATATCGCTTGCTTTCGCGATTCACCTCACATTGACGTCGGAATGCTTTTATAATGCTCAACTGTATGTAGCCACTATACATCCGAGCTCGCTTTCTTGTTTCTTCAGATCTACCAAGTTTTCAAAGTTTGAAAGAAGATTGCAGAGGGACAATGGTAGCGCATGCGATAGTTGTTCCCTATCCGGGGCAAGGGCACATGAATCCCATGATGCAGCTCGTTACCAGGCTCGCCTCTAACGGAATCACTGTTACAATTGTTCTCACTCAGTCGTGGCACAAAATTCTTACGCAGGTCCAAGATAACGTTTTCGTCCATGCTCAAAATCTCGGCCTCCCGATTCGACCAGAGTTGATACCCAACTGCGTAGTCGAGGAGTCGGAAAGATGGGGTAATATGACGGAGTTTTTAATCTCGCTGGCTAATATGGAACCGCATGTCGCTCAGGTTATAACCAATCTTAATCAGTCTGGAAGCTCCCCGACATGCCTCGTGGCCGATGCGTTCCTCAAGTGGGCGATCCCTTTTGCCAAAAGAGAGGCTCTCTTATCTCTTTCCCTATGGCCAATGTCTGTCACAACTTTTTCCGTCTTTTCTCATTTAGACTCGGGTAAGTTAAATTTCAAGCACCTCTAGCAGTTAAATTTATTTTATTCTTGGCTGAAAAAAATTCACAGTTTATCGTATGTGATTGCAGTTGGGGTGGAAGGATGCATTGACTATATTCCGGGGCTGCCTCCGTTTCAACGGACAGACATTCCGTCGATTCTTACCTTTCCCACCGTTAAGAGGGGATTTGCCGTGTGTGTTGGGAATGTTAGGGAAGCAGATTGGTTTGTTGCCAATTCTTTTTATGCATTGGATTGCAAGGCGGCGGAGGCGTTGCGGCATGAAACCCCTGTGCAGTGTGTGGGTCCCTTGTTGCCTTCTGCTTACCTTCACCAGCCAGAGGGCCGAGATCGGAAGGAGGCCACCACTTCACGGGTCGAGGCGGGCTGCACTCAATGGCTGGACTCAAAACAGCCGCGGTCGGTCATATATGTTTCCTTCGGCAGCTACATTACTGTGTCGAGGCCTCAGATGTGGGAAATAGCCCACGGTCTTATGGCTAGCGGGTACTGTTTCTTGTGGGCACTTCGTCCGGATAAAGAGGCGTCTCAGGTCTCGGAGATGTTGCCTCCTGGATTTATGGAAGAGGGTAAAGAGCAGGGGGTAGTTGTCCCCTGGTTTAACCAGATGGAGATTCTTTCCCATCCTTCGATTGGAGGGTTTTTGAGCCACTGCGGATGGAACGCCGTTATGGAGAGCATTTTGTCGGGTGTTCCGATGTTGGGATTTCCTCTTGCGTTAGATCAGTTCATCAATTGCAAGATGGTGGTGGACGAATGGAAGTTTGGGCTGAGGTTGAGGAACACGGAGGATGAAAATAGGGTGATTGCAAGGGAAGAAATAGGCAGTAAGGTGAAAATGTTGATGGAAGGGGAGGAGAGCGTAACACTAAGAAAAATGGCGGAGAGATTCAAAGAGCTTGCCAAAGAGGAAGTGACCAACGAGGGAGGGTCAGCCACTAATCTGGAAGCAATTGCCGATAAGTTGAAAGAAGCCACAAAGATCCATGAATGAGGTTCAGGACTTTGGAGTTCTAGATCTCTAAACTCTGGGTCTTGGGTTTCACTCTTTGTAAGAGATTCAGGTTCCAATAACTTTTGTTGTTGTATCTCGACATTAATAATAATTATGCATACTTCTTTACACGAGACTGTGCACTGTAATACTTGTTTTGTTTTAGGGTATTCCCTTATTGCGCAAGCATCGCTGCCACATTTTGTAGCCTTCTTTAGTGAAGAAGAATACGCCCACAAAGTTCTACAATACTTCTTCGATATAATTATAATTGTCGAATAAGTTCATGCTGACAATTCCAAATCTGAGTTAACATTCCAAATCCGAGTTAAAAAATGTTAATGGATGGAAATTTATATTAGTCCGACTTCGAATATTTAGTAAGCATATTTTCTATAAAGATGTAAGTATAAAAACAAAAACTTTTTTTAAAAAAAATCTGTGAAATTGGATTATTATTTTAATTTCTTAGGGGTACATTATTTTCCATTAATTTATAAATTACTTAAATATTATATTTAATTTTGGTGATATACATTTAATTTGGTGATATGCATTTTATAATGGGAGGGAATGTAATTAAGTTATTTATTCATAATTATGTTTGATTTTAAATTTTAAATTTATTTGATTATCAGATGTCAATTTTAACTTTGAATTTGAAGTCTATTTCACCACCATTCAGAGGTTTTTTCTTTTTCCTTGAAGAAATCAAACGAAAGTTTGTAATATCTTAGGCAGCCAATGGAATTTGCACCCTTTTTAAAAAAAATATTTAAGTCAAACAAAGTAGTGTAACTAAATCAAGGTCAGTAAAAATTTGACAGAGAAGGTAATAGAATTATTAATCAATGTGGTATGTGAAAAATCTGAAGTAAGAACCTTGAGATTAATATCTCTTAAAAAAATCTATGATAAAAGAATGATGAAAATGAAAGACATGGAAACTCAATAATTGATGGGTACATTTATAGACCTCGCATCGCAAAATATGTACCACTCATTGAGACCACAAGTTCTTGGATGTGTAATCCTAGAATTCGTAGAGGATAAAAGTGGAGACCAAGAAAAACATGTGTTATCGTGAGGGTACAACCAAAGCTTTTCAGAATCCAAAACAAAATAGTAAACAATTTTTAGTGTTGATCGGATCTACTATTGTACAGACCATTTCATGTTATTGAGAGAGACATTGGCCTTAAGGATGAGACAATAAAATCTAAATGGGGTCAATTTTAATATAATCCTTGACATATAGAATGGGTTATTGAAATAAACAAGGATATTCAACGATAAATAGAGGATGAAAATGAGCATACTATCCAACAAAACAACTGAACATGAGTTGGGAATCATGTTAGTGCTACACTAACAACATTTTTTACAAGTTTTTGAGAGTGATATGCTGGGTCGACGGGATAATGAAAGACAATCACCATGGAATACATACAACCCGAGTGAATAAAAAATGAAAAAGGCTCTTAAAATCATAAGCATGACAAAATAAAATGGCTTACTTTCTATGGAAGAAATGGAGTCTATTTTGGCTACAAAAGCCTCATTGAGAAACAAAAAATGGAATTTATATAATCATTATACATTATAATCAAGGATAAACTACATTTCTATTGCATATGATAATCAAAGGAATTAGAGGAATAGGAGAATATTACCTTGTTATAGGGATTTAGCTATCACTTTTAGAGTTATTGCAACCACAATGTTGCCCCCTTCTACTAGACTTGTTCCAACTAGATTTGCATCGGTCAACATTGGCATGCCAACAATATTTACAACCTTGAAAATGCTTATTTTAGATTTTTAAAAAATTAGAAGAAACAAGATTATTGAGTTTTCAATAATAAATACATGTTAGGTATAATTTAATTGATTAGATGAGCTCTATAGTTCAAAAGATGCTTCAAAAATACAAATTATGGACTATGCCATGCATTTCAAAAAAATGTTGATATGTGCTTTGGTGAAAGGTTTGTGATTTTTGTTGGGGATTTGTGAAAATTGCCTTCGATAATAGATAAACCTTTATATGTAGTCAAAGCATAAGCAAATTTATTATGGTAAAAAATTAAAATTATTTTTACACTAGATAAGTTTTTCAAACAATAAGGTCAAAGTGAAGAACAATAACAGTTCAAAAAATTCTAACAATTCTAAGAGACACGCATCCAACCATTGAATATTGGTGATTATTGATGACTAAAATAAAAAATTCACTTAAAATAGTTTAAAAGGAGGTGTTTAATGAACATATACTTATAAAAATTCACAATGTGCATCAACATAATAAAATAAAATGGTACGCATTGAATCAACTTGTTTCCCAAAACACTACAACTATTGTGGGATTAGATGATGAAAAAATAGAAGTTGTATTATTGATCGATAATGATGCAATGGTGATGCTCACTACAAACTTATGGACAAAAATAAGTCTTGTCAATGGTTTGCTCAGATATATTTGAAACATTTCCTACAAACGAAGAGGAGTAACCCTTGAACCATCTATATATGTAAAGGTTAAATTTGATAACTATACATGTATTCATTTTGATGATGTAACTCCAACTAAATTCCAATCATACATATAGAAAGGAGTCACATGTGTTAATTTCCTTTGAAATTTGCATGGGGTTTGACAATTCACAAATCATAAGGCTTAACACTTGATTATAAGTTATAATTGATATATCACTTACAGAAAGATAAGGACCTTTGTTGTTATATCATGTGTCAAGTCATTATATGAACTGAGGATCTCACCACCTTTCACATATGACCAGTTTGAGAAATTGAAGAGTGGAAAATGAAGTAGAGAAAAGAAAGGAGAAATAAAAACACTTTAATATTTATTGGAAGAAAAAAAAAGTATACATGACGATAGATATCATAAACTTATTGTTCTACTACAAATACATCATATATGTATATTCTTGTTTTACTAATATTTTGTTACTCTCTATTTACCATTTTAATATTACATTAAATGAAATGAAAATTAATTTTAAAATGATTTCTATTGAATTTGTTCTCATGAAACAATAAATATTTACTTTTATCTTACATGGCGATAAATATTATTATTCAAATATTTTAAATATTTATATATAAAACACCAAGAGATATCAACTTTAAGACAAATGTAAAATACATAAACCAACAATCTAGTAAATGCGCTTTAAAATTAATATCACTAAAGAACTATTTAAAATCTCTAAACTAGTTCTATGTTTATTGATGTTTCATTTATGAGTAGCTCTAATAGTATTGACTTTGACATTTTATTTATTAATATTTTTTATTATTATTATTTTTTTTAAGTGTATATTTTAAAGTGGGCATACATAATTATTTATATGAGACAATCTAACCTAAGTACTTTGCAGTGTATAACGTTTCTTGTTTCAGGGCATTCCCTCATTGCACTAGCATTGCTGCCACATTTTATAGCTTTCTTAGTGATGAATAAATATTCGGCTCATTGTGACCACCTTTCTTGGATTTGGCAAGGAGATTTTTTCCTGAGCATATCATTTGAGTGTGGTTATTCGGCTTGAAATCTAAAAGAAACTGATTTCAAATTCCTTTAGAGGTATCATTTGATATTCATGTTTGCATTTATAATGGTTTAAGTGATTCATGTGTTTTATGCCACCAATGTTGAACTTTGAATTTGCATTAATCGTTTTTTGTTTTCTCATCATGCACATTTCCTTCGTTTGTTTCATTCTTGCTTTTACAATACATATTTCCTTGATGACCTGTAACATTGGAGGTGGTGAAGCAAATTGTTGCTTTTAGATTAAGATCTTGGCTTTTTCCATCCAAGTATACGAGAAGAGTCACCCAAAGGTGGATGTATGACCTTCGGAGAAAAACTAACTTTAAACTATCACATTCTATTTTTCTGTGGCATGTATGGGGTTTCAAGGCATTCATAATTTATCATGGCTTCCACGTATTTGGAATAAAAAATTTATATTAGTTAATTCCTATATATATTTAGGAGGACATAAACATGATACATGAATTTTAATGGTCTTGAGTGCCCTTTCAAAAACTATCTAGATGGATTGGAAATTTAATGTCTATGAAATTATAATATTATTCCGACATAAATGGAGACAATTTTATCTATAACATTGTACTTTATCATTATTTATCATATGTGTGGCTATTTTTTTTTTATATACTTAGTTGTTTTTTTAAGTGTTACGAGTGACATGAATTTTAAAATTGTTTGAGCGAAGTGATTTTAAAATGACTTGAAATGGAATTTTACTTGGGTTTGTGTATATGATCATTTCAAACAAAATTAAACTCTTGACATATTGTTACTTGTCATATTTATATTTCAAAAATTTAATAAAAGTACTATGTATTTGTCAAAAATATCAGATAAAAATACAAACATTAAAGATAGACTTAGGATACACCAAAACCTATCAGAAAGCTTTGTATGAATTTTTTTTTTTAAGTCAAGTGCACTTTTCTATTGTATTTGTGAATCCTAGGAAATTGCATTTATCATGAAAATAATTAGATAGATCAATCCAATTCATAATAATGGATGAAAATGTAAGTATCAAGATCAGATCAACAATAATTGATCATAATAATAAGAGCATAATAAAGTAGACTCACACCAAGTGTTAACAATAGATTAGAATACTGGACATATAAGACTAATCCACTTAGAGGGGGAAACCTTGACAACTATCCAATAATAATAGAATTTGTAATATGATCCTCAAGTATTAACCATTACCTCCTATATATACCCTACTTAGACTATGGTTATTCCATAGGCCAACCCTACTAATAATATGAAAATATAGACAAGTGTGATATGACAAGGTAAAATGTTATGTTAGCCACAAGTTTGCCAAACAAATTCCTAAACATTCTATAGGTTAAGGGCATAGCATTCCCCTCCCCTTTAAAATAAAGTTGTCATCAACATTGACTAACTCTGGATGCTTTTGTAAGAATGCTTCATCCTCTCGTGTTACGTTCTTGCTAGTCATGTTTTCCCACTTGGTGAAACACTCCTTAATCTTCCTTGTTTGTTGTCTCTTAGCGCATGTTTGAAAGATTTCTTCAAGTTATAAAATAACTCTACACTATGTAGCATAGTCTATGAAGATAGTATGTCCAATTACCTTTTTCAAGTAATAGACAAAATAATAGACCTATGCATGTAGATTGAGGCAAATAAACCTTATATGTGACACTACCAATTTTCTATATAGGATCTAATAATGGTTGTAATACACAGGATAAAGTTTTTTTTATATTTATTATATTGATTTAAGGGCATTTTCTTGTATGGTTATAGGCACACAAAGACTCAATCACCCACTTCAAAATGCCTTTCACTATAATTTTGATCCATTTCTACTTCATTTAGTTATGTGCCATTGCCAAGTTCTCTTTTGGAGTAGCTAGTACATCTTACTAGTTTTGAATGGGTTATTTAACAACTCAAAACTTTTGTTTTACCCTTAGGGATAAAGTGATGGATAGTGGTTGGTACCCATATAGTGCCAAAAATGGAGATATTTTGGATAAATTATGGAAATAAGTGTTATACCACCATTTTACTAGTGGTAGACAATGAACCCATTTCTCTTATTTATTTAATGCAAAACAATGGAGATAACCATCTAAGCATATTTTTACCACCTTTGTTTTTACACCATATTGAGGATGATGTGACGAGCTATGATCCAATTGAGTACCCAAACATGAAAATATACTAGTCTAAAAATTATTGGTAAAGATATGATCATGATCATTTACTATAATCTTAGGGGTCCCATTGTAGACACTAAATCTAAATTATATATCACCTTAGTCTTATACATTTGACAAATACTTATCATGGTTACACCCTTCAGTTTTAAGACCTTTTTATTGTCGAAAGGCTCATATTCACTATCTCTTTGTGCCAAATTAATTATCTCTTAGTCTGACCATTGTTACTCAAATGATCAGGCCTTCTATACTGTGAAAATTACTCAAAACCTTATCATTATCATTCTTTATCAGTTTTGGACTTGTATCTATTTTATATCTTCACAGACACTTGTGTCATAGCTAGACGCCTATGTTAATGCAAGTATCCCTATTCCAACTAAGTTTCTAGTGACCAAAAATCATCCAATTTTTAAATGAAATGTATTCTTATGGTCGGATTAATTGCTTTAGTATGAGTTATTTATAAAATAAATTGGTATATATACAAGATCAACCCTCATTCATTCTTCACCTAGAAAATACTAGGAACTCACAAGGAAACTTTCCAATAAGCACTCAATCAAGAATTCAAGTGAGAAAACTTGAAATATTCATCCCTATTTCCTTATCAATCATAAGAGGAGTATCCCTATAGGTCTGAAGTATTGAAGGAGCATCCCATGAGCCATATTTTATGGGTTACAAGTTAGTTCAATATATGAACTTACTTATCATACATTATATCTTTATGCACACACAATCCAACACATAGGGGATAACTATATAAGTTTGAGGCCCTATTCAGAGTATTGGCTATGTAGACAACACCCATTGATATAAGGGTCCTTGGTGTAGCTTAACAATCTGTGCACACTAATCCATTTTTCTCACGATCACTCCAAGGGCAAGGAAGCTAGGGTTCGATTGATTGACAAAGAGTGATAGAGCTTATGCACATGATTTGAAGACATCAAAGGAAAGGTGATATAAAAACCAAAAGGGTTTAGTTGGTCACAACACAGATTTAGTTAGTATTCTATACAGACACCAATGTCTAGTTAAGAAACTAGTGTCGACATAACTGTTTAGAGACAATGCAAATGTTTTGAGGCCACAAAGTAAAAAAATTCAGATTCTAATGACTATTCTAGGATCTTGATCCATTACACTTTTAACCTATTTCATCCTATATCTATATGTGCATAGCAAACCAACTAAGTACACTTGTTTTCAATTCATTGTGATATCAGTCAATAGATATACTTTTTATTTTTTGGATATCTCAGTATTATAAATTAAAAATATTATTTATCTGAGTTTGTAAATTAATTAGCATGATATATATCTATTTATCACCCTTGTGTTTATCCATTTATATATTCTTAACCCTTGATAAAGCCCTCTTATGAATTTAGGGTTTAACATTTGGTGAACTTGTCTTTTTGTTCAAACCCTATCTTATCCAAGGGTATTCAATCTTTTGAGGTTTTTCATTGTTGTATTTTTCCATATTTACTCTATCATTTTTATGTAACCTAGGTGTAGCCTTATATTAGTTGATGTTTCTATTGAAAACTTAGGGCTTCCTCATTGTGCACCTAAGATGGCTCAAAACAAATGAAGTAACCAATCCTATACCTAAATAAGATGCTACTAATGAAAATAAACCACATATTGATGAGGTTATCATAGAAGATGATTTTGATCATGAAAATAATAAATCTAATGAAAATAATTACATGAAAAAATAGATCAAAATCAAGTACAAGATTTTGCTATATTTTGAGAGCGTATCTGGTAAAACCCATATGATCTTGATGAGATCCTCAAAACCTTATTAGAAGCCAAAAAGGAAAAAATTATAGATGAACAACCAAATGCATATATTGATCATGCTATTAGAGTTGTGGGACATCCCCATATACCAATAACCCTCCCCTTGATAACATCATCATTCCATACTTATAATGGTGGAACATGTTATGTGTTTACACCTTTTTTCCCCAAACAAATCCTACTATTGCTACATCCAACATGGGAAACATTAGCAATTCAACCCAATCACATGTTTCAATGCCTATATCAACTCAAATTATGGGTACACCTCCTTTGGAAACCTCTAAAATTTCAAGCCTTAGTGATGAAAATGTGCAAGATATTATCCAAAATATAAAACTTTTGCTGGCTAAGGTTAAAAATATTGAACAAAATTCTATGAAGTCACCTTATTCTATTGATTCAAAAGAGGTGTTGCATAACCTTCTTGCACTTAAAATATCATTGAACCCATTGTCAACTAGTTTTGTTGCATCTAAGCTCACATTTTATGATGGTAAGGGTGATCCTCAAGTACATCTACAATCTTTTTATTCATCATGCCTTGATTATGCCTCCAATGATAAAATTTTGACTAAAATATTTCCAAGGAGGCTCAATTACTACACTCTAAGGTAATTCTATGATTTACCAATCCAGTTAGTAAGAGCATACAAACCTCTTTTAGATTAGTATTTGGCACACTTCTTATCAACATTACCAAGAATGTTTCTGATGCCCAAATCATAAAAACTAAACAAGGAACCAATGAATAAGTCTTGAGATACAAGATAATGTTGGCCAAAATGATAAACCGAATGGAAGATAAAGAGATTCAAGACATCTTCAAGAAATTTTTGGTTGCCCATTACATAAGTCCATTATTTTCAAAAAGTTTTAAATTTTTTGGACTTATGCCATATTGTTTGCGATCATGAAATAAAACTTATCTCATTTTAAAAACTTAAGCATGTATAAAACACACCAACTATGTCCATTACCAAGTTTATTATCATAGAAGGTTATAAGGTGAAACTTACAAAACCTAAAAAGGAAACAACTACTATAGTTAATGCGGTGTCACAACCACTTAATTGACTTGTCTTATTCAATGCACCAATAAGACAATTTTTGTGCTTATCTAATTCTATAGCTTTGTTACTTTCAAAGCTTGTGGAGTGTCACCTTATATCTCTCCCTCCTCCTAAATATATTGATAAGAGTCGTCCTGTACCTAAAGGATATGATGCAAATGTTTATCATGACTATCACCAAGGCTTTGGGAATTCTATGAACATATGTTTTACCTTGAAGCATAAGATTTAAGACCTCATAAATGACCAAATAATTACATTCTAAATTGTATGACATTTAAATGTTTTAACTCTCTCTCATTTTACATTCATACTTAATAAATGTAAATAATCGGTAATAATATATTATATATGTATAAGTTTGATTTTTAAATTGAGATAAATCTCTTAAAAATTAAATATTTTAAGTGTCTCTCATTTTAGATACTTGTTATATGTATCTCTCATTTTATGTACTTAAATAAATTTAAAAAATCAAATGCATTTATACAAAAATTTAATCTATTTATTTGATATATCAACTGGGATAAACCTCTAGATACTTAAAAATTACATCTATGAAACAATTACATATTATAAATTGAGATGAATCTCTTGAAAATTAAATATATAAGTTTTGTGTCTCTCATTGTGAGTACTTAACAATTACATATTGTAACTATCACTCATATTATAGCTATTATTTACATATTATAACTATTTATCATTTTATATACTTACTAAATTTAAATAATCAAATATCTCTATACCTCGTATATATTATAACTATTTAAATTTAAAAAATCAAATGTTTAGATATGCAAGAATCAAATGTTTTTATGTTTCACATATTATAAATATTTAAATTTAAAAAATCAAATATCTTTATACTTTGCATATTGTATCTATCTAATTGTAAAGAATCAAATATCTCTATGCAAAAATCAAATGTCTTTATGTCTTACATATTATAACTATTTAAATGTAAAGAATCAAATGTCTCTATGCCTCACATATTATAACTATTTAAATGTAAAAAATATAACTATTCAAATATAAATAATCAAATGTTTCTATGCAAGAATCAAATGTGTCTATGAAAGAATCAAATGTCTATTTGCCTTGCATATTATGACTATCTTGCCTTGCATATTATAACTATTTTTCCTTGCATATTATAACTATCTTTCATTTTATGTACTTACTAAATTTAAAAAATAAAATGACTCTATACCAAATTTTAATTTTTAAATAAAGAATTAAATATCTCTATACCAGAATCAAATATCTCTATATCTCATATTATAACTATTATATATGAACCATCGCATCATTCCTCTAGGAAGATTAAAGGAGGTTCTAAAAGATTTAAAACTAACCCAAACAATGGTCAATTACTTAGCCCAGTGGTTGGGGATGCAAGTAACAAGTCTAAAACTAGGCTTAATTCTGAAGATGTTTCAAAACAAAGTTCATCCATGCTTTGCGAGGCTTTAGCATAATAAGGGAGGGGCTAAGCATTCAATTTTGCCTAAGTATCCCTTACGTCACTCCCCCCTGTCTCCATCTCCCTTCCCCCCCTTGCCCCCCCTGTCCCCTCCCTCTTTTATTTTTTATGAAGGGTATCAGTTGGAATGTGAGGGATCTTGAGTCCCTTGACCGTAAGCCCATTGTTAAAAAATTCAAATAGTCAAGAGGGGATCTTGATTTTCCTTTTCTCCAAGAAATTAAAGTTGTTGGGTTTAAGCTTGACTTTGTGCTTAATTTCATCTGGCTAAGGCCCCCCATTTTTACACTAATCTAAAGTTAGAGGGGGTGTTTTCACCCTTGTGCGTCTAAAAACCATGACTTTGTGTCAGTTCATGGTTTGTCTCCTTATAAAAGAGTTTTTTGGATTATCATGGAAAAAGAGAAAGAAAGTGGCTCTTGATTCCCAAGGAAAGTTGATTGCTATGGAGTTTGCTATTCAAAATGACCCTAATAACGATAATCTTCTGGATAATCTTTCATTACTTAGGCATCAGCTTAGACAACATCAAGACTTCATATCTAGGGGAGCCCAAATTCATCTAGGTTGAATTGGCTTGAGTCTAGCAACAAAGGGTCTATCTAAGTTTTTATTTAAGTTCCTCAAGGCCAATAGCTCAAAGCAAAAGATTTCAATGGTTGACTATGGTTGTTTCCTATCTAGTGACCCTAACGATATGAAAAAAGCTATTTTTTCCTTCCACTGAAATCTTTTCCTCTTTGATGGTGAAGAGCCTAATGTTGTTAAAAGTAGAGATCTGTGTGCCAAGTGTATCCTTAGAAAAGTCTCTCAAGAGATTTCTACCTTTTTTGATAGTGAAATCTCCCTGGATGAGGTTAAGTCTACCATTGATTCTCTTAAGGATGGCAAGACACCTGGGGTTGATGGGTTTCCTATTGAATTTTACAAGGAAAATAAAGATTAAATTGCCCAGGAATGTCTCTATGTGTATAATTTGAAGCCCTTGAGGTAGGCTCTTTAGGCCCTAATATTAACATAGGGGTTATTAAGCTCATCCCTAAGGATGGAGATCACAACCAAGTCATAAATTGGAGGACTATCACCCTCCTTAATGTCTCATATAAGATTTTTACTAAAATCTTAGCTAGGAGGCTATCTTATGTTCTTCCCTCTATATTGTTTCTGAGACTCAGACAGGTTTTGTTGAAGGTAGATATATTCTAGATAATCTTATCTTGAGTTAGGAAGTTATGTAGTGGGCTCTTGACTCTTATTCGAATGTGGGAATGGTGTTTCTTAATTTCAAAGAACATATGACATGATTGAATGGCCTTTTATTGAGTTGATGTTAAAAGCTTTTAGGTTTCAAGATAGATTTTGTAGAATGGTCAACATGTTCTTTTTAGAGATGCTTCTGTTGTTATTGAAGTGAATGGTGAACTTACTTAGTCTTTTGAGCTTCAAATATCTATTAGACAAGGTTTCCCTTTGTTACCTTCCTTGTTTGTCATTGCTGTCGAGGCCTTGCATTGTCTTCTAAGAAGTTCTATGGTTGGATCCCCAGTTAAAGACCTCTCCTTGATAGACAACTCTAAACTTATTGATGTATTATTTGTTGATGACACTACCTTATTTATAGATCTTAATAAGGATAATTTGAAACAATTTCAGTCTAGGCTTGATTTTTACTGCTCTACCTCTGGTTCTAAAGTTGTTCTTCATTAGTCTTTTATGATTGGTTGGAATGAGATTCCTCTAGAATGGCTAGCTAGTTTTAGTTGGGTATGGAAAGGCCCTAACCCCTCGATTAGATATTTGGGTATCCCCTTTACTTTTGTTCCCTCTTTTAAACAGATGCAGGATTCATTGTATGAAAAGATCAATAAGAAGATTTCCAAATGGCATGGACATCTCTTGTCTCTATTGGGGCATATTCAAGTGTGCCAAAAAGTTCTTCTTATACTATTTACTATGCCTCTTGTTTATGTTTAGTAAATATCATATTAACATGCTTCATAAAATTATAAGGGACTTTATGTGGTTTGATGGTAGGGTAATAGAAAAAAACATGTGGTGGCCTAGAAGTTTTACTATGTCCCTCAAAAATTTGGTGGTTTGGAGTTGAAAGATCTTTGTCTTTAAGGTATTACTCTAGTTGTCAAAAGGATTGTTAGATTTTTGAGTGGAGATGAGTCATAGAAAGTGTTGATTATAAATAACATCGCCAAGGGTTTCCCTAAAGGTGAATCAAACTGGAAAGGGTTACACAAGTCTAATTTGTTCGCTGGTTATTTTTATATCATGGTGGCATGCTCTCCTATTTTTGCTTCTATATAACAAACCTAGAAATTGGTTAAGCACCTTATGTTGGTGCCTTATGTATTTAGTGTCTTGGGTGTTCGGTGTTAGGGTTATAGGTCAACATGGCATAATCTTCTATCAATAAATAACCTCTAGCTTTGATTAAGGGATGATCTACCTTTTTCTGGTACTCGAAGGGCCTTAAGAACTTCAAGGATCTTTTTTTCACGATGGATTTCCAACAACTATCACATTCATTCTTCTCATAAAAATACCTTTAGTCTCCTTTCGAAGGCTCTTCAGTCTGCTCACACTGTTGTTATTTTTTATGAGTAGAGTGATTTTTGGGATAATATTAAATGGTTAAATGGTTTGCCTCTATGGGATTATTCCACTAAGATGTTGTATGAAAAGCTTGCTTTTTCCAAATATCCTTTCCTCACCCTTAGCTATTCTTGGCATCTTTTTCCCCCCTTGCATAGATGGGTGTTCAGATTTAATGTTATTTGGGATTTTTTGTCTTGAACCCAATAAATCTTATTTTAGATGGTATTGTTGTTTAATAAGTTGGTTGTTGGGTTTGTCATCTCAATATCTAGAATTTTTAGACCTTATTGTTTATTTTGTGGGGAATTGGAAACTATTGAGCATGTGTTTTACTATTGTCCTTATGTTGTCACTATTTGGAAACATTTTTTAAAAAATTGGTCCAATTTGTTTATATGTGAGATCTCATGGTAAAATATTGCCTTTGGTTATGTGTGTTATCCTAGGAAGCTTCATTTGTTCTTTTATAAATTATGGTTGGTTTTCTCTACTAAAGTCCTTTGGTTCATTTAAAAACAAATAAAATTGGATGTTTTTTAGTTTGAAGCAAGGTTGCTTACTGATTTCAAAATTGAAGTTATCTCTAGAATTTTTTCCTAGTAGATTAGCTCAAGAGTCCTCAAGATCAATTGAAAAAAAATCTACAAACTAGGATGTTGAAGATTTCTTCTATCTTCTTATTGGACATCGATGGATTTCCTAAATGGGACTCTAAACTGCCAGATTGGAAAGTCACTCAGGTCTCTACCACTGAGGTTCAATTATTTGAGTATGAATGCGAGTTGATGAAAGATGCATTTTTTGAACAAGCAGATGAACGGGTTTTTTTATTAGGTTGGATTTTTTAATTCTGATAAGATAAATTATAATACTTAGTTGTCATCTCATAAGGAGATGATGGATGCTTTGCTTCATGGTGGTCCTAGCTCCCCTTAGGCTAGTTCTAGACATGTGGCTCCTTTGTTATCTACCCCTGCTTTTTTTAATGTTGTTTTAATTTTTTATGATGTGCAAGGTGATAGTGATCAGGGGATTTTTAATGACTATGGTAAATAGGTGGATGACTATATCAATAATATCTTAGCTCATCTTGAAAAGGTTATTGATTATGATAAAGTGACTGATGTTGAGGAATTATGTCAAGAATTCCAACATTCGTATGCTACTCAAAAAGGTTGAAAGTTTCCTATTGCTTGGTGTGCTTCTCAACAGGGACCTATGTTGCAGAAGGGAACTGTGGTGCAGAAGGATCCTATGGATGATGAGGTGTCTCCTAACATAAATATTAATGGATATCAATTATTTTTAGTAGGCTGTGTGGCCTTTGTTTCCCCATTGTGTTTTGTTTACTTTACTACTAACATGACTCTATGGCTATTTTATATTATAATATTGTACTGGTTTTTGAAACTTGGTTTTCTTGGTTATTGGTTATTGGCTATTTCAGCCTAGATTTTTGATGTTTCAATCTTTGAATGTAGAGCCCTTTGTAAACAATCTTACAATATTTTTGAAAAAAAGATACTGAGAGATATTATTCTTGAGGTGCTTGTATAATTTTGTATTTTTGAAATAAGTGGAATGTGACACCTTGAGAATGATATTTCTTGGCATCTTTTACAAAATTTAGATTTGTGAATAAATGGAATGGGACACCTTGAGAATAATATTGCTTGACATATTATACATAAATTCATCTAAGATATGTATATTAGTTAATTATTAATCTAAAATAAGAAAATAATAAATGAAAATAATAATATTAACTAATAAAATATCTTAATTATTAATTTTTAATCAAATTTCTTGTTCTTATACATACATACATATACATATACATATACATGCATACATACATATTACAAATATTTTCTTAGGTATATATAATTACACTCGACAACCATGTATAGGGCCTTTGTCTATCATTTATAGCGATATCCATGAGAATTAATCACTTTAGAAAATTGTGTTCATTCTAAATTCATCTGCAATAAACTTCATTCAATGAGCATTTAAGTTTAAAAATTTTATTATATGATACGTCTAGTTTGAATGGGTTTAATTTTTTTGGCTATTTAACATTGCCCATATAAATCTTAACAAAAGATGAAAATACTAAAGGAAATGCATATATGCTTTAATAGTTTGATGTGCTCATAATTCTACATTGTATAGAAAAAATATTTTATTTTTAATTTACTGCAAATAATTGTATATATGTTCATGACTCACACGATGACAAGAGTTAGTTTACAAGCTTATGCATAACTCTATTTTTATTTCATTTATAGATTATTAAATTTTATAAAAATATTGTCATGTAGAACTGCTATAATGTAATTTTCATCTACAAAAATTATTGCTTCTTCTCTTAAACTCTAGCCACAAGCTCACCTAAGAAAGTAATAACATTACAGTTATTAATCCATGAGAACAATAGTTTTTAGCATAGAAATGAATCTAGTTTTATTGATATAATTTAATATATTTAGAGACCCTGATTGCAATGCCACTCAAAATAAACATTAGAGTTTTATATGGAAGCAAAATTGAATCCTTGAAAACACACACCAACATCAAAACTTAAATAAAAACAACTAATATTACTACATAGATCAAAAAATAAATGTTTGGCTAGACTTGGCACTAAATTGAATAAATAAGAATGGAATTTGGTATTATGGATAATCGTACTGATATAAACTTATAATTTTAAAAATTTAACGTGCCAAAGAATAGAAAATTATTGTGTGATGGTGAAGGGTGGGTTGAAATTAAAAAATATGCATTTTAATTTCTTAACTTATAATATTGTCTACTCATTAAAATATATTTTTAATAAAAATTAATAAGGTATAATAATGTCACTCAATTTTAACTTGTAATAATGTTAGTTCATAAAGTTATATTTTTAATAAATTTTAATATGGAATGATAATATCGACTATTTTTTTTAAATAGAAAATAATATAAATGAGGGTCAAATAGAGGTCAAATTTAAAGTTGGAATTAAAAGTAAACACACTCACTACATTACAACCCACTACAACTCCATGGATATCATTTTATAATATCATCCAACATAATTAAAATAGTGCAAATATCTTAAATACATCTATCTAAAATATGTTTGGATTTCTTACATACCACATTTATTAATGAGTTCATTACCTTCTGCAATTTCACATCAACTAGTGATGATGTCATATATCTAGCTACATCAATGTGTTGGGATCAAAATATTCTCTCCGAGAAAAAAAAAGAGCTCTAAACTCTACCATAAGGCCAAGATGTTATGATTTTTTGATTGACTTTTCCCAACAAAAAGGAAAAAATTCTAAATGACAATTTAATAAATATTAAATTTAAGATTAAAATTGACATATGATAGTCAAATAAACGTCAAATTTAAGATCAAATATATAAGTGAAAAACTCACTCCATCACACTTCACCCTACTAATATCATTATAGAATGTTTAATAACATAATAAATAAAACAAATTTTAATATTTATATATAATTTTTTTTAGATTAAAATAAATTAACACAAATTTTAAAAAATAATTACTAATTTATAATAAATAATTATTAATAAATTTATAATTTAAATAATAAATATTTAAATCTAAATATTCTACTCAATTTTAATAAGTAACTAACTAATACTTTAAACCAAAAAATGTTGTGATACCTACTTTTATTTATATGCATACTATCTTAATCACCCAAAAGATTGTATAACCCCAACTACTCAATTAAAAGGTTAATATATTTAAAAATTAAATTTGGATTATAAATTCTTTAAGAGTCTCCCCATTATTTTATATAGTTTAAACACGAGGAAAAAATCAATATTCTATGTGAATTAAAACTCATGATTCATTAAACTTAAAAATAATAGTGAGAATGCTCTAACTTCACTTATTAGTAATTAATAAATGAAGAAAACCTTATTTTTTAACAAAAACAACTATGAAATCAATGTAAATTAAAACATATACAATAATTTGCATATATACACTTGCATGAAAAAAGGATACAATCATTTACAAATTTTTTTAAAATAAAGACATTCAAGTATTCTTTATTATTAAGTGGAATGGGATCTCATCTCAACTATTTCTCTTGTTAGACTAGGCCTCGTTAAACAATTAAAAAAAATGGTAGTAAAATTGGTTCCTTATTATATTTTCTCGTGTATAATATACAAAATCATGTATATACATAACCACTCTCTTCGACCATATGATTTTTTTTACATTGATTTCGTTATTAAAACAATGAAGCATATTCTCCAAACTAATAGCAAGTTTAAAACTAGTAATTAGTTCCCATCCCTTTATGGTCCCTCACCCTTCTCTTCACTCAACTCAATTCGATAGGTTGATTATGATGGCCATGTAGACCACATACCACTCTATGATATGCTCTCACAGTTCTTATAATATTTTTCTATTGTGTTTATATTTTATCTATATAACTACCACACCTTTGTCCACCCCGCACCCTTCCGTCTTCCTCTTCTTTTCCCTTTTCCTCCCCTCAATAAATATTTTTATAAAGATGTTAGAAACTACCAACAATGAAACATTTTGCAAGAGTATTCCTTATAATTTTATCAATAAATTATTCATTACAACATAAAATTGCAACTTTAAAATTACAGTGATTGGAATGAATCTATAATAAATTTTGAAAAAAAAACCAAATTTTTTTTAAACAAGTGATTATATCACTATGTAAATGTCAAATGACTTAAATCAATTAATTAATTTAAAACGAATGATTATATCTTTACATGGATGTCAAATTATTCAACTATTGTAAATATAGTTTCATGCCTAAAAATAACTCTATAGATTTTGACACTAGATCATTTTGAGTATGTTATTAATGTCTTTATTGTTCACTCCTTTTTTCAACAATTTTTTTTTTTAAAATTGGAATTTGAAAAAACTTATGACAAGATCGAGTGACAATTTGTTCTTTTTATATTCAAGGTTCTCGGCTTTGGCCTCTACTTCATTTATGTAGTGGAAACTTTGCGTCATGATGCCTCAGTTTACCTCACTATTAATGGGAATGAAATCGAGAAGATTGAGCTCCAATGGTCTATTCGCCAAAGTTGTCCCTTACTCCGATGCTTTATGCATTATCCATTGAAGCCTTGGGTTACCTCTTGGCTTCCAGAGCTTCTCAAGGGCTTGTTCATGACATTATTTTGCCTAACTGCACCTCTCAACACATTAATAGACACTTTGTAGATGGCACCTTCCTCATGCTTGAAGAACAAGATGCCATTTTTAATGATGCTATCCAATGCCTTGACATTTTTTGTCTGGATTCTGACTCCAACCTTCAATGGAGGAAAATCTAGTGTTTTTGTCAACGTGTGATGCCAATGCCTGAGTGGCTTTAGAAGTATAATTGGTAGTGGATTGCTCGTGGGGAACAATTCAAGTTCTTGTGCATCCCCTTTGCTTTTGACAATTCATCGACCAAGCTTTGATAGTATGTCCTCAATAGGATTGAAAGGAAGATTGTGTATTCAAACACTAAGCCCCTATCTCTAGTGAGCAAGTTCCAGATTTGCACCAAGATCTTGGCCGCTACACATGTTTACTATTCCTCCTACTGGGCTCCCTCTAAAGCCTCTTATGATATTCTAGGCAAGCTCCTTAGAGATTTTTTATGGATCAATTCTAATCGGGCTCGTGGTTTTCATCGGATAGCATGGGACATTTGTTGCCTCCCTTGTGATAAAGGTGGCATGGGCATCATTGACACCTATTGGCAAAGTATGGCCCTGTATGTAAAGTGGGTTATTGGGGCTATTGAGGGCAATGAATCTTGGATAATTCTTGTAAGACATTGTATCTCTTCAGGTTCTCCCTATGGTAAAACCAATTGGCAGAATATTAACTTCTAATCCCTCCTCATCATTATTGTTCCTATCAAGATTACTGGCTCCTTTGTGGTCAAATGTATATGAAAGGCTTTTAAAGCAGTCAAACTTTACTTGAAGTGGGTGGGGAATGGTTTTTGCGCACCACTGTCTTTTAATGACCATAGCTTATGGTGGTCCTTTATATTTACTACTTCTTGTATTTTCCTATTTAAATTATTTGATATTAAAATTTTACGATTATTTTGAAAAGAGATTCACACTATTCGTAATTTGTTATTCAATTACCTTATTTTGTAACATTATATTTTTTTTATTAATATAACATAAAGTATTCCAATAATAAAAAAATATTTCTTAAAGTTTTTTTAAACATGATCATGAAACTTAAACTATAGACAACTAGATTGAAATATCATGGGCATGCAAAGTTGCCAACCCGACTGTGCGCATGGAAGTTGTATACCAAATGCATCTTTTTATTTGACATGAGAATGCAAACCGGGTAAAAAATTTTTAAAAAAAAAAATAATAAAGCTAAACCTAGATTTTTATAAAGTCAAAAACTGACCAAATGTTTATTTCCCCTAAATTTTAAATCGTTGAAACTTTATTAAAGCTTCAAAGTGCTATACCATTTCTCTTCATGTTTCACATCTGTCGAATTTATCCTTCTGAGATCATTCATGTACCACACAAGTGACATCTGTAAAATTTATGCTTCAGGGAAATCTGCGTTGCAATGCTTCTCTCCTGCTAATGTTGCAATTTTCCCTCAGCCACCTGTTCATCTTTCCTCCTCGTGCTCACAGACTTTCATTCACCCGCCAACCATTTGTAGTTTGTTATTTTTTAATTATGTAAAACGCCAACACATCATGGCTTTGTGAAACATCTCCGCATTTATTCTTATGCTTTGGAAGTTATTTTGTGTGATAAATTAATTCTTTTTAATATTATTTAAAAAAATTAATAAAAAAAAGTTGTAATTCAATTAATATGGATGATAGTAAAATATAATATTATATAATTTATCAAAATATAAAATTTATAAAATATAAAAAAGAATAAAATAGAGTTTGACTCTTGACACTTCTTAATTTTTATAAATTACTTTTTATCAAAAATAAAAATAATAATGATAAATAAATAAAAATAATAATTAATATGTGTGCCTTTCAATTGCATTCAATATTACACATATCTTATACTTCTACTTCTCATGTTTTTGGTTGTATATTCTTCTATGTATCTTTAACACTCATTCACATTCTCTATATTTCAATAAAGAAACAAATATATCTATTTCATTTTTTCTTATTAAATAAGTTGTTGAACTTTGAAACCATAGATTCAACACTCCTTGCTCATATAGGTTCTTAGCTATGCTTCTCTCAAATTAAATAAAAGAAAATTATACTCATATCATAATATTTTATTCAATAATAATGGACATATTTAGACAAAGCCTTGAAAAAACTTAGTTCTAAAATATAGTTCAAACATTAAGTATCGTGGATAACCACTCTTATTTACATGGGTTTTTTCTTATTCATTTATTTTATTAGGAGGGTACATAAGTATTGAAAATACTACACCAATCAAATAAGATAATGGTATTAGGAAAATCTAATTAAATCTAATAATATACAATAATCTTTACTTTCTTATTGAAAATGGAAGTTGAATAAAAATACCTTAAAATAAAAATGATAAATAAAAAATGAAAGAAAAATAAAGAAATAGATAAACCTTTGTTTTAACTTGTACTTGGATTCTAGTAATGGTTGAATGTACTTATAAGAAGGATCTAAAATAGTCCATAGATAACTCCAGAAAGTAGACAACAAACTGAGATTAAGACATGTTTCAAACTGTGCAATAGTGGTTAGAGTAGATATGGAGTCCTTCAAAACTGATAACCCTTCTAAAATAATTCAAGGCACTCCAAAAATGGCTCCATAGATCTTATAGGTTTTTAAATTCATATAACCCTTTGCCAATAGTAGATGCATTAAAACCTCTCTTAAATATAAGAATAAACATGCATAAATGTCAAAATATTTTGTACTTTGATCCACCACTAATTTGACTTCAATATGTACTAATACCTTCAAGAAAAAAGGAAATATGCTAAGTTATTTTCCTATGCTCCTTGAGTGGGGGGTTATTCTGCATATCAAACTAAGATTAAGGTTCATGTAGCTCTATGCATGCAAGCGAGCCATCCCAAAAAGTGAGAGACCCCTTCACCCTCTCTAATTAGTACTATTGTGGGGAGAGAGAGCATCATCCAAGTATTTTTTTACACCAATCGCACATAAACGATCCTCCACACAATCCCCTATCAAGGGATGACCCTCCCTTCACGGATAGGTAGATAGAATGGTGCAGAAATTCAAATAACAAACAAGTACCTAAGTGTGTATGATTTCTAAAACTAAATATGCAGTGTATCATAGAAAACTTGTTATATTTTAATATATCGCACTGACATATAAATCATACATACCAAAAGATAATGTCTCACTATGTATTATTTAATCACAAGATTCATACTAATTGTATCCTCCTAGAAATCACATCACATCACATGCTAAACATGGGAGTTTCATCATCGCATGAATGAATCTTACATTAATATCTATCCTAAATCATAAATAATGCCTACAATTTATACCACTCAGGGAAAATTTATATTAAACTATAAAATTTTAATTATTATAATAATATCCAAACAACTAAACCCCATGATATCCCATATTATCATAATCTAGTGTTCTGAGACACTACTAATTTTTTCATAATTAGTTATACTAAGTAGTCATAAATATATAGAAGCATATACTTTTAATCAAGTAAGAACATATAACAAAGTAAGCCATACAAATATATAAAATTCTAACCTAACATTCATTTACACTCTCAAAGTTGTATGCACACATACATAATGTCCTACTAACTGTTACAAAATGTACTATTCAATTAATAATCAACACATATATTTAATCAGTCAATATAAGTGAGAGTTTAGACTTATAATTATAATATGTACCATCTGAGTATATACATTTAAGCTAAATTATTATATGATATCCCATACTATCATATCTCCTTGTGCATGATCACCCTATTCAAACACGAATAAATAATCTTGCACTTATAATTTTATTAATCAATCAAGTACAAGTTTACACCTCCTAGGTATACCCTAGATTATAATACAAATAAACAATCATAAAAAAATATAATTACACTATTATATGCCATAAAAGTCTAAATATTTATACATATTAATACTCTCGCAATATGTACTGTACATAAGTTTTCAATACTATCTACTTATAAATACTAATAGTCATTTATGACATAATTCAAGGTTTTACAAGATTTTTAAAACTAGGACTACTATGAACCTTTAAAATATAAAACAAAGTAAGTCACAATATAACTTATTTGACAAATCTTGGATCGAGCATTGATAACTGAATTCTAAATATACTAATAATTTGGTTGATGCCCAAACAACCAGGTTAAGTATTTTTAATATAACAATGTGTAAGATCCAAGTTTACAATTTTAAGACATGTTGCCAAGTTATTAAACATGTTATTCATAGTGTTATCCTTCAATCAATATTTTGCCAATATTTAGCCTATAGTCTTACTTGTTTCATAAGTATTCCAAGCAAGAAAAATGTTTCTCAACTACTAACAGGTTATATTTTAGTCATGTTTAAAGGGTTGAATACCACTTAAATGATTACTCATATAAAAATGTAAATAGAATCAAACAAGCCCTTATTATAGGAATGATAACTACACCACCCTTATAAACTGAATAAGGTAAAATACACCATCACAGAGTAAAACAAAGTCCTTTATACAACATGGCATCTCACCCTAGGTGCTTTAGCACACATAGATCATTGTAATTATTAAATGCAATAGTATACATAATATAAATAAGGAATTAACATTGATACAAACCATAAAGCATGAATTTATCCATAATAATCCTGCTCATTATTTAAAATGCAACTCGAGCTGGTAGTACAGCTCAATCAAAAACCATGATATGGAAATTCAAAGCAACAATAAATTTCCACTGAACATTCGATCTTGCATTAAAGAGGAAACATAGTTTCCTTATTTTGTTTACTATTTATTATTGAACTGAGTATACAAAGCATTCCCATTATAATTACACTCATTCTTAAAATGTGACTTAGCTCAAAAATTAACTCGACTTACAACCACAATACGGAAATCTGAAGTAAAATATAAGTTCCACTCATCATTTGGTCTCACATTCCTCTTTTAATATTTATTATGTTAAATAAGTGGCACTTTAAAACATCATTGTATTTATATACATAACTCAACATTTCAAACTATATACTTAGCATCCAAAATATATATGTAACTTTTCATTCTAAGGACTCAGTTATATACTCAATGTATCAAACAATGCCTCCATGCTTCAAATTTATACTAATCATAATTTCATTAAATATACTCAACTTTTAATATAATATTTGGCATTCTATCATTATGACTCAACACTTTATTATGTAACTCCACGTTTCTATCATTATGAGTCGGTGCTACAATATGGTGACTCAATCCAAATTTGGAATCACTGCCCAATAAAATAAAATGTTTACCTAGTAAAAGAAATGTAGGTCTCTTATTACACAATTAAAAACTAAATCCCTAAAACTCTAATCACTCATTTAGATGAGATTATGTTGTTTTAACAAGATAAAACGCTATACAAATGTAAAATGTAGTCCAAATAATTAAGAAGTTGATCATATATATGACTTAGCATTTCAAATTAGGGTCTTAGCATTTCATTTAAAATGCAATCCATGTATTTAAGAATCTATCCATATACATAATAATACACAGTCTAAGGTTAGACATTGCCCTTTAAAACTTAGCCTACTATTTTTACATGCTGACAATTATATTTAAATTATAGGTGTAAAATGGGTTTAAACGCAGTCAACTGAGGTGTATAAAACTCAGACAATTAAAATATTAAAATGTTGCCCTCAGAATAAAACACAACTCAAAAATTCAATCTTTGTATTCTAAAGATATATTTAAACAAAAATGTTAGTAATATTTATATTTAAATAGGATGCCCCTAACCTAATTGCTTATGATGCTAGAAGTGATGTTAAGATGTTACTGTAACAACCAGTTCTCTACACTTATAAGGAACAAATTAAATGAAAAGGAAAAATTTACTTATACCATAATGTGTGTGTGTGTGTGTGTGTAGAATGCAACTATTGAAATGACACACAGTTAAAGGAAACACAACATATTTTTAAGATGTTACCCTTAGAGATAATACACAAGCATATAGTTTTACATTGATCACTTTATATAAATAGAACGTAGACTTAAACACATGGCATGCTGATCAAAATAAGTGGGACGTTGACCAAATATAGGTAAAACGCAATTATATAAATCATAAAAAATTCATTCTCATATCTACATAAAAATATATAAGCAAAACCGTCTTATATATATTTGTTTGGTAATAATTCATCTGGCTATCACCTATTTTCTCCAACTTTTCTTCCCATTCTCCTCTTGCGTCTTTTTTATATCCCTTTTCAAATCTCTTTTTCCATCAATCTATAAAACTAAACTTATCCCTCTCTCTGTTGCACCCCTCTCATGCATGTTAATTTCCCTTACTCCAGTTTCCTCCCATGCATAGTATTTTTACTTTCCTTCTAATTTACTAACTAGAGTTGTCTTACCTCCAAAACTGTGGTAACACAACTTCTATTTTCTTTAATCATATTAAAAAATAAAATTTGCTTATTTAATTTATCACACCATATTTCCTTATGTTATCTCAACATAAGTTTAGGTTGACTCAATAAATAATTATATCTATTTTCCTAACTTTCATATAATTTCATGCATGTATTTCAAGACTAATTTTAGATTGCCATAAGTCATAGTTGTTTTTTTAAGATAATTCTAATTTCATGAAAGTAATCATTATAAAGATAATTATTTATTTAACAAATAAATATTAAATTATTAATTACTTCTTATTACAAGATAACTGTATCTACAATAATTCATATCTATATAGCAATTAAATATCTATTTTTCTAATTTATTCTTGAAAATTAAGACAAAAAAATTAAATGAATCTAATGCATATCAAGACTAAATCTACATATAAATATAATCACCTACAATATTTTCTTAATTACGCACTGACATTTTATGCATATAATATTTTAAATTTACTGTGTGTGTAGGGTCACTAGTAATTTATCTATCATCACCTAATCGTCTTATCTAGCCCATCCTCTTTGATGATGTTCTCCCTCATCATGTTCTGAGAATAGTATCAATCCTGCATCTACCTAATAACAAGTAGGTAGTTAGTCTAAGTCATCATAAATATCAACCAATAATGTAAAACTAACAATTATATATCCACAATATACAGAATAATAAAATGCAGCTGATACATCATGTATCCTAATCAATAATATCACTGTCCCATTATAATATATTTCAAAAAACTTAAATAATAATAATAATAATAATAAACTAATAAACATATTAATCTACAGATTAAAATTTATAAATCATAGGGTGAAATCAAGATATAACATCCTCCCCCTTTAAAACTGGTCAGCATCTCGATGATGCTTATTCAAACAATAGTTTTGAATAACAAATAGAGTTTATCAAAATAAAATCATAGTATCAAATATTAAATCATGAAAATAAATACAAAATTTTTCCTAAAGAACTCATACTAGTTCTCTTAATTAGCACTATTTTCAAATTATTGATCTCACAAGACCCTGATCTGTGACTTTTTTATTTTGCAAATAAATTTTGTGAATGTCACTTACACTAATCATTTTTATCATGACCACCACGGGGTCCAGAACTGTAAGACAAGCCTAATAATATCTTGATAAAAGTTTCACTGAATTCCTCAAAAACATATGAGATCATCATAAAAGTCAAAACAAATGACCAGGAACAGTTTCATAAAACCTTCCAACCTCTATGCACATCTCTTTAATCTATAGAGTGTATTTCTCATATCGAATAAAAATATTTAGAGAACCTGATAATGATGATGTGTATATATTAATATTATCACTACTCCACATAGCTTCAGATAAGTATAACATGTCAATACTATCACTACTCAATCGGAGCTCTTGACAAGTATGACGATGAATATGAACTAGAAATATTATATTTCTAATGTATACAAAATCATGAAATATATGTCCACAATATACATGTGTATGACCATATGATTGAATTTGACAAGTTCGTATGTTAAATCTTAAATTTGACAAGTCTATCTGTCAAATTTAAACTCAATAACAATCGAATCAATGTGAGGCTAAGTAGGATATTGTTCTATCACTTAAAACTCATGTTCCTAATTCACCACTCCTCCCTCAAGTCTGCACGACCTAACAATCTCTCCAATGTGCATAAAGTTCAATGAAACACAAATCTATACTAATAGATCATAGAAAATAATATTATATACTAAATGATTCCATATGTACCAACATGCATACAATAAAATTTATACAATTGTTCCAAAATTGTATTAAATTGTTAATAATAAAACATAATTAGTATCATATTCTGCAACTTAACCTATGGTATTATATTAATAGTTAAAAAAAATATTGCTAAAATTATCATAATATACAAAGGCCAAGGATCATACTATCCTTACAACCTTATTAGCGAGGTGATGTCTCCTTACTTGCATGACTAGCACACAAGAAGTTAAAAAATGTATACCCATATTATACCTTACTTTCTCTCATAGAAATGTACATATAAAAATCTTCAAAACAATATGCTTGTAACAGAGATTAATATCAATTTAAACAAATGTATTTTAATAACATAATAATTATAATCAACTAGAATTAATATAAATTCAATGTTATCCACTCCTCATGGTCAAGTACACAAGTTAGATAAAAATAATGACTTTAAAGAGTCACAAGTGAAAAATAGAGAAACAACATCTCAAAAACAAAGCTCCTACATACCCTCATATGGTAAAAAGAAGCATCACAACCCAAGTTGCCAAATCACTATTCACTTACAAAACTTGTAAGGGTGGTATCATAACCTACCTCCACAGTCAGAAGAAAAATACTAACCACAAAGATGCATCAATCTATCCAATCCTACAACTTCTATCAACAAGAAATATAAAATACTATCCCATGAACTCAAGGGATTAAGATCAAATAATATTTTAGAATCAATATTTTTTTAAGAAAACAATAAATCAATATAATGTAAATATAAATCTTCTCAGTAACTTAAAATGATGTAAGAAGAGAGTGAGAGAGTAAAAACTCACATCTAAGCTAAGAGAGATGACACTTCTTCTCAAGTCTATATAAATGTAAGGATGTTAATCCACATAACAGACTCTTAACATAGTAGAATTCACAATCAAGACATCAACATTTAACTATAATAAAATTTATATTCCTAGGAGTTGTATATACAAGACACAAAACTAAAGCATAAATACCTATGTGAGAAGTACTCCATGTTTTTTTTTAAACACTCACAATACACAATACAAATGGTGAAGGTGATTCGATTACCAGGAAATATGTAATCACACTCAGGGTGTTCAATCTAAAAGATCAAGAATATAGTAGGAAACTCTTGTTCATAACTCATGAACTATGTTATGCACATACCTATCCTAACATCTTAAATAACCATCACCAATGAGACACTCAATAAACCAACCTTTTAACAACTCTAAGTGGTTATGAATTCTCTTAAGGTACACACTCAATGTACTATACATACATTCACAATTTTCTTTTTTTATAAATAAAAAGATACAAAAATGGTAATGGACTCATTAGGTCCTAGAGTTCGAGCCACAACTCTGATACCACATGTAACAACCCCTTAAGTTGTACTTAGAATAATACAATATTTAAAAAATAAATAAATAATATTTATTCATTCAACCATAGTTATACTAAATAACTTTAGCCAATCATATAATCAACAACTTAGAATAATAACAGTTCTAAATTTTCAATATTGAATGCAATATAAAATATCACAATTGCAAGGAAAGTAAATACATTAGGACCCATCCATGGCTGGGCCACTAATACAACTTTTTCTCAAGTATATACAAATAAAATACAATTTGTATTTTCATTAGACATTCAGCCTTAATATAATAAATAGGTACCAATCCCTCTGGAGCTTGAGTCGAACCAACTCATGTTGTTTTAATATTTTTTTAAATTTTTTTCAATGTGATATAATTAGATACTAAAAACAAAGTAAATGTAAAGTTTTAAAGATTACCTAGAGATGGAGATATGTTACGTATCATTGATCAAGATTGTGAGAACTCCTCTTTTGCTAGAGAGGAATGACCTATAAATCACACTAACTCACAAAAAAAAAAGATTAATAGAAAGATGAATGGGTTGTTTGGTAAGAAACCAGTCCCAAAAAGTGGTATGTTTCCTTAGGTGGATGTCATTTCATGTTTAACATTCAATTTTATAAATAAACATGAAATTACAAAGATATATATGGATATGATGTAAATAGACAATACCAAAGATATCTAATCTATAGCAAGATTAATGCAATCAAAGTAATTATCCCAAAAATTTGTATCTATATCAACATCCTCTTGAATTATAGTAACTATTTTTTTATGTTTTTTTTATTAAGTGTGAAAACCACAGTACAAAGACCTAATTCAAATGCAATATCATTTTGATCAATGAAAAAGGGTTGTTGAACAATGGGAAGATAAAATATGCTAACAATATCATGCATTAATCCAGACAGAGTCATCTACATGTAAAATATAGATTTTTAAAAACTAGAATGCAGATTTTGATAGATTTTTAAGATTGTAAATATTATGAAAATAGACTTCAAAGTTGTTTTAACAATTTAGCAGGGATTAATGATCATCTTGTAGGATCGATGTCGATTCAAATAGATTGACATTGATTCTATGTAAAATGCTAAACTATAAAAATAGAGGATAATAATGACTTAAATTTTTGATAAAATGATAAAAACTAAATGTAAATAATGACATAGAGGTGCACAAGACTATAAAGTTTAAATGAGAATAGATTAACATACAATACTAACCTTGGATCACTAAAAACACACAGATAAAGAATGTTACAAAATTAGGCTAAAAACCCTTCAAAATATCTTTATAATCTCATGAACAAAGGTTCCACAAAGTAAAAAAGTATTGATAAGGTCTGTATGTAGGTTCTAGGCTGATTCTAATAGAGTTTTAAAGTCTAAAAATGTTGTCATAAGTCATGGAAGCTTGATGTATATTTATGGATTGATACCATTCCAGGAAGATCGACGTCAATTTTTCCAAAATGGGTGAAGTTAATCCTTAGGCCATTCAAATGGGTTGCTTACAGGGGTAAAGAATGGTTTTAAAGTTGTTGGGTTGTTTTAACCATGGGATGGGTTTGTTTGGAGGTTGGATGAGTTTGTTTTTATTTATTTTTATGAATTTATGGTTAGATATGGTAAAATAGGGTTAATTACTATTTGACTATAGTAATTAAATTAATTAACTCATGTCGTAAAGGTAAATAGGTGAGGTAAATATAATTATTTCAAATAGTTATGAATGGAGGCTATTATGTTTGAGATGAAAGATAAACGTGATGACACACCATGTTAATATGCAAGGGTGTATACAATTAGCATCTACATTTGCCCCTTTTTATGGAGCAATATGCAATAGCATGTTGCAAGACAAAAACTATAAGGTTCCTAATGCCCTAAGTGTATTGTGAGGAGGTATTTCCCTTAAAATTGGGTGTTGAGAAATGAGATGGAATGGATGACGGGTTTAAAAAATATGGAAGGTAAAAACAAATTTGAGTGAGTGGAAATGGACAAGTGAAAGATAGAAAAGGACAATCGAAAGTGTGGATGACGCAAGGGAGTTCTAAGGTTACACTTAATAGGATAAAAAGTGATGCAAGTAGTAAGGCCCCAAAGATCTAATCGAGTAATAAAATGCCATAGCTAAAATATGTAGGCTTAAGAAAAGGCTAGCAAGAGAATAAATGATAGGGATGATAGAACATAGCATCTAGTGTGCATATGGTGTATGCATTACCTATAAATGAATGTTCTTAAGACAAAATATACCCTTAGGATTTGAAAATGACAAGATATCAAAAAAATGATACACCTTAAGGAGATTGGGGAATTGACAAAGGACCAAAATCCTCAAATATAAAGGGTAAAATTTCATAAAAAATGGGATAGCTATAGCAAAGGCAACAAGATGGGGCTTTGGAACCAGACTGGGAGCATGTAAAATGGTCTATAAGTGTAACATATAAACAATTCAAGATAATCAACATCGATCTAGAACAATCGATATTGATTTGTTGTAATCGACATTGATTAATCAATCGATGTCGATCATAGAAATGGTTATAAATAGGCATCCAATGTGGCATAAGGTTCATTGGGCTATCGATTTGATCAAGAATTCAAGAGAAAAAATTGATGTTTTTCAACCTTTCAAACATACATGAGATGATGGAGGTGAGTGGGAGTGGACGACGACGATGACTCCACTATGAGGTAGGCATAATGCTATTTGTGGCAAAATTTATTATTTTTATTTTTGCTTAAGATATTTTGTTTTGTTTCTCCATTTTTTATTTTATTTTTAGAAATCTGTGGGTAGGAGGGGGGTTAGGTTATAAATGTTAGGTCTAAGGGGGGAATTTTTTTTTAGGGGAGGGAATTGACGTCAATCTATTAAGATCGATGTGCTTCATGTAGATCAACCACAATCTATAAGGATTATCATCGATTTGCAAAATTGGCATCAATTATTAGAGTATCAATAGAAATTAGAAAACTTAGTCTTTTGATTAAATAAAAAGATGTTTCTAATAGGAATGAGAGCTATTGATGATGAGGGATAGGGTCCCTCCATTATTGGAACAGTTACGGGAGTTTATGGGTGATGAGGACTAGGCCTATCTAGATGATATAGGATTTAGAGAGATTCGTTGTTATCACCATGTCTATCGAGACATCAGTATGATAGTGGCTTTACTAGAGTGGTGGGATTATACCACCAACACATTTTGGTTACCGATCAATGAAATGATGATCATCACAAAGGACATCTATCAAATTTTATGATTACTAATTCTGGGAGCCCCTATTTATATTATTAATGAGGTTGGGTGAGTGATGATGCTAACACAATTATAAGGTAAGAATGCATTGGACATGAGATTCATTTCTAGGGGGTTCTCATTCCAGCCATTGTATGACTAGGACCGTATGGAGAGACTAATACCGATGATGATGATACTAGCACTAACCTATTATGAGCTACCTAATTCTATAAGAGTGAGACTACCATGGAGTTTTACTAGCATCATAACAGAGATGGTGGAGTTTAGGACTATTTTTACTTGGGCACCCACACTATTGGGGTAAATATATAGGGAGTTATGGGGTTGGTACACTAAGCATTGATTAGGGCTTGATATTACATTTATATTACATTGTTAGGCATATGAGCATATTCATGTGATTCACCCCATAGGGACCCCATAGATTGGATTTAGAGACATGGTTTATAGCATAAGATTCCTTCAATGGAAGGAAGACCTAGTCATTCCATATATAGATAGGGTAATGCATGATCTAGTACACTATAGATAGGTTTTTAGTAGCTTACAAATAGGAGATGTTATTTGGAATCCTTATGTACACTTCTCAGCATGGCCTAGTTTAGATGTGAAGATAGGGGATGTTACCCGAGAGATATGGGTACATGGATGATAGTTTGAGCACACTAAGCTATTCTATTTTGATAGGGTCCAACATTAGTTTGGGTTATTACAAGATGTTCCATTATCCCTGTGCTTGTATAGGTGAGATGATATAGAGCTGGACTAGCCTACCCCTAATACTACAATGGTTTTGATGGGGCCATAGGAGGAGCTCACAGTTATTGACCTAGATGACATTGGCTACACTGATGATTATGCAACTTGGTTTGTGGGTGAGATGGAAAGGAGATATGAGAGAGTAGTGAGACCTCGGAAGGAGATAGTTGTTGAGGAGTTGAGGGAGGAGGGTGAGGATAGAGGAGAGGCTAAGCAGGATGCCCCTGATGTACACATAAAAGATGTACCACTATAGGATGCCCCCACACATGAGCATATAGATATAGTTGTAGTTGTTGTTGAGAGGGATACACTGAGGGTTGAGCTATAGGAGGTATGAATAACCCATGATACTTTATAGGAACATATTTCCACATTACAAGGTGATCTTGATAGGATGAGAGGTCAGTGTGACCAAGATATACAAGAGTAAGATAGGCACCGAATAGAGCTAGAGCAAATGAGATCTACTTTGGTAGAGAGACTAACTCCAAATATTGTAAGATCTAGTGCTAATCCTATAGATATGGTACCACGATAGAGATACAAAGATTTGTTTGCCGAGATGAGCTATTATGAGAGGATAGTATAGAGACATCTACTAGATGTTCTTTGGTTTGCTTCATATGTGGATAGCCACATTAGATTATAGAGGACCCTTGGGGGGTCTACTAGTACAAGGACCATAACAGGTTGAGAAGGAGATGGTGGGGGAGATGATAGCATTCATTTGAGCAGGATTGATTTTACTAAGTAGATTGTATTATATTAGCCGAGGGCCCCATCTTATTTATGTTATGAAATTTGTACAAACACTTGATGTATATATATACAGACATTTCTTATGGTTATAGATGGATCATGTGTGTTTGTTTATGGATTTATTGATGGATATGGATATGTAGTGTTTTTATGAATTATTGATGCAATGGATTATAGACTTAGATATTATGTATTTGAATTTTGATCATTGTTATCATATATGCTATGGATGATTTATTGATTATGGATTATAGATTTAACATGTTATTTTGATTTCAAATGTTATATCATGAGATGGGTTTTTACTAATGGATTATGATTATGGATTATGCTACTTGTGATATAGACCATTATTAACCTTGTGGATGCTTATGGTTTCTTAGATAATTGAGTGTAACTAAATTATGGATTATGGATTTATGCTTAATGATGATTATGGATTATAGATAGCTTTTAATGATTTATTATTGTGTATTTATGGACTTTTAATGATTATAGATCATGGATTTTCTTGGCATTGACTTTGGACAATAACCAAAAGAGAAGCTCTCATATACATGGCCTATGCATCCTTAGCTAGATGATAAGAGATATTGACACAACATTAGTTAGCTAGAGCTTTGACCTTGGTCATTTATTGGGATTACATGCTTTTGGTGAGATGGGGGATGGATGGCTTTAGAGATAACCTTCTGCACACCATATTTTAAAATCAAAATTTATCTTTCAAGGATCATTTTTATGCCAATGGGTAGACTAATCAATATGAGAAGCCTACAATTATAAATCTAATCGATACAGGAAGCTTTCTTGGAATATTGCTTTTGAAAATTTATTTTATTGCTTTGTTGCTTTGTAAGGATTTTAAGTGGCATAATTTAGAAACTGATCAATGCGGGAAGTTTTCTGCTTGGTAGCCATCCTTCAAGTGAGTGGTCTACATTTTGATGTTTTTACATAACTATCCTTCAAGGGATCAGTCTGTTATTTGCCTTTATAATTGATTACAGCTATCCTTCGATGGATTAGTCTATTTATTTAGCCCATTTTGATACTTTTGATTTCCACTGCTTACTTGATTGTAGATCCCAAAGATAGTAATGTGAGGTTTGGCATAAAAAGATACCTTAGGATAATTTCCATGAGTTCATTACATGAGGTGATTATGTTATCTTGGAAAATTAATGGTCTTTAAAAAATAAGGGAAATATTTATCTGGGGTTTCTTCCCATTGTAGGTGAAACTTATCCATGAGAGAATGCTATATAGAGATCTGGGGTATGCATAATCAATGTTGAGGTTATAGTGACTACCAGATAACCACATAACTCTCATACCATTATTTGGTATTTTGGGATAAGGGGATATGATGGTATTTAAGATAAGTTAACCAAGATGAACCAAGATCTATTAACTATAGAAAGGATGCAGATGCAATGCATTAAGAATTTATTGTTCAGGTTTACCATCAAGATAGGCCAAACGATATGCTCAGAATCCATATTTATGGGTTATGATGTATGGTCCAAACCAATTAGGAGCAAATTTACCCCTTTTAATTCATTCCATATTAGTGACATGTTAATTTTATTTAAGTACAAGGTCTCCAATATTAAATTCTTTTTCTCTTGTATGTTGATTATATGCTCATTTTAATCATTCTTGATATATATGAAGGTGATCAAGGGCTATCACATAATGCTCATCTAAGAGTTTAAGCTAGGATAAATGCCCCTGACAAAAATCCTCATCAAAAATGATGTCTTTAAGGGAGACATGGAGAGAGGGAATTTGGACTTCTAAAGGAAGTACAACTTCCATACCATAGACGAGGGAAAAGGGAGTAGCACCTGTAGGGGTTCGAATACTAGTTTTATATGCCCATAAGGCAAAAGGGATAAGAAGATGTTAGTCTTTCCTAGCTTCATTGACAAATTTGGTTAGGATTTTGACTAGAGTTTTATTAGATGCTTCTGCTTGACCACTGGCATGAGGATAGTAAAGCAAGGAAAAACTTAATTTGATTTTAAATGAGTCACATAGTGCCTGGACTTCCTTATTTTTGAAATATTTTCCATTATCTATTATTATTTTATATGGAATTCCAAAACAATAAATAATGTGATGGTAGATAAACTCCACAATATTTTCTACCTTGGTTGAGATATGTGGCACAGCTTCTACCCACTTGATGAAGTATTTTGTAGTGGTAATGATGAAGTCGTGACATTGAGATGACTCAGGGTTGATTTGCCCTATAAGATCGAGCCCCCATTGGGAGAATGGCTAGAATTCCCTTGCTACCTGCAAGGCTTTACTAGTGACATGGGATAAGTTTTCATGTTGCTAACATTTTACACGCCTCTTAATGTATGCACAATAATCTTGATTCAAAGTGGGCCAATAGTAGCCTAAATGTAAGATTTATTTAGCAATGGTGCAGCCACTAAAGTGTCCCCTGCATGACCCATTATGTACTTCTTGGATAGCTAAGGTAGATTTATGCTTTTGGAGATAATGAAGAAGAATTCCATCAAAACCATGCTTATAGAGAACACCCCCATAGTATAGTATAGTGGGAAACTTTCTATTGGAAGACACACCTGGTACCTTTGGATAGATGGGGAGAAGATAATCCTATAGACAAATAAGTAAATATTTTTGCATACCATGGCTCCTCTAGGTTTTCCTTGATACTATTGATAGATATAAGATTGGTTTTCATGTAGGAAGGCTGGTTAACTCAATGGATAAGGATAAATAGCTTGGACTTTTGAGATGAGGATAGGATAAAAGAGGTAAGAGATGCCATAGTATCAGTGAAATTATTAGTTGATCTAAGAGTAGTTTAGATGGCATAACATTCAAAAGTGGATAAGAGATAATTGGCTAAGGTCTTATATCTTTGGAGGATATCATTCTTCCATTGATATACACTAGTAATTTGATTGACCACTAGCTGAGAATCACTATAGATATTAAGGGATCTGAATCCTAATGCAAGGGAAGTTTGGAGGCCTATGATCAATGCTTCATATTCAACCATGTTATTAGTTTAATCAAAGTCTAATTTAAAAGATAAAGGCATGGGAATACCTTGAGGAGGGATTAATATAATTCATACATCACCTCCATGCTCACATTTGGACCCATCAAAGAAGAGAGTCATTCGATATTTTGGGACAAATTGGGAAGTGGATGCGATAGATTCATCAAGAAATTCATAATTGATCAGTCAATTGTCACTAATAGGTGCCTTAGCTAGGTGATCATCAATAATTTGTCCTTTAACAAACTTTTGATGAGCAAATTCTAGATCAAAATCAGTTAGAAACATAATCCATTTGGCCATTTGTTGATTTTGATAAGGCTTAGAATACATGAAATTAAGGAGGTCAATAGTCATAATTACATACGTCTTATGGTTAAGTAGGCAATAATGAAGCTTAGAGGCTACAAGAACCAATCCTTGGCATAGTTTTCCAGTGTGTGGATAACATGTTTTGTATTCTATAAGAGTATGACTTATATAATAAATAGCTTGTTCTCTGTGATGCTCATCTTGATGGGTAAGCATAACACCTAGAGCATGATCAGTAGCTAAGATATAAAGGAAGAAAAGTTGCTCCTCCTTTGGTGGAGTGAGGACTGGAGGTGATAGAAGATAGTTTTTGAGTGTGTTAAAGGTTTCCTGACAATTAGAATCCTATACAAAATGACCATCCTTTTTAATAGATGGTGGAAAAGTTGACACTGATCAGAGAGCTGGGAGATAAAATGATGGATAGATTGAAGCTTGCCTTGTAAACTATGTAGTTGTTTAAGGTTTGATGGAGGAGGCATTTCTATAATATCCTTGATTTTAGTGGGATCCACTTCTATTCCTTGAATAGAGACAATGAAACCCAAGAGTTTACCCATCAAGACACTAAAAATGCACTTTTTAAGATTTAGATGCACACAATACTAAAGTAGTCGATCGAAAATAACCTTAAGTATGGATAGGTGGTCCTTATAGAATTTTGACTTCCTAAGAAGGTCATCTACATAGTCTTCAACAATTTTGTGGATTATGTCATGAAATATATAAGTCATGGCCTGTTGATTGGTGGATCCTATGTTCTTTAGGTTGAAGGGCATAACATGGTAGCAAAAGGTCCCCCAAGGAGTAATAAATCCAATTTTATGTTGATCTTCTAGTGTAATAAGTATTTGATTGTAACCAAAAAAACTATCCATAAGGAATAACATTTCATGGCCAGCTATTAGGTCCACTAATTGGTCGATGTTAGGGAGAGGGAAATCATCTTTTGGATAGGCAAGATTTAAATCATGAAAGTTAGTATAGATGTGAAGTCCCCATATAGGCTTAGTGATTAGAATGATGTTTGACATCCACTGAGGATAATCAATGGTTTGAATAAAGTTATCAGATAAGAGGCACTACAGTTCCTCTTTTACCAGGAGTGCGATATGGGGATGCATTTTATAAAGCTTTTGTTTTACCAGTTTAGCATTAAGAAAGGTGACGATATTATGGATAACAATTGTGGGGTTAATACTAGGCATATCACTATAAGACCAGGCAAAGGCCTTACTATGATCTGATAAAAAGTGGTAAAATCTTCGTTTTCTTGGGGATCTAAGGCTTTGCTAATTTTAATAATCTTTAGGGTTTCTTGAGACCTAATATTAATATCAACAGTGGCTTCATTTAATAAGCTAGATTTTTTGGATGGAAGAGAATTATGTAGAAAAGAGTTTTCAGTGCCCAAATAAGTCAGGATTGACTCATCATCTTGACACTAAATAATAGGGATAGTTGGTGTATCATGTCCTATTAAGTTAGGATATGCTAAGGGGATAGTTTGGGTATCACCATCATGATGAAAGACGAGGGGTTCTATGGAGATCAAATTGACTAAAAAAAAGTTAGAAGGGATGGATACAATGTTGCTGGTTGAGGAAGAGGTATCAGATGATGAAGATTACACTTCTTCTAAAAATGGTAGAAGAATGGGTTTGGGAGAGGATTTATAATCTTTCTCAAATCCTAAGCCATGTTTTTCATGTGGTTTTCTGAAATCTCCTAATTCAACATCATGGGGACCTTACTCATATCTACCCATGTCAAAGCCTTTCCAAGCACAATGATAAAGGTAGGTTTGTGTGAACTAGGGTTTATTGAGAAATGAGAAATTGGATGTAAAGGGTTTAACAAGGGTGCCATTGTCAGGCCCTAGGGTAGTTTGATTGATTATACCATATATTAAGTGGGTGTGTAAGAAAGGTGGCCCAAATGGGATGATCTCACCTAGGCTGGGTTGATACATGGGTTATTTGTTAGGATGGACATATTGCTTAGGATTGGGTAAAATATTAAGGGTTAATAACTAGTAATCCCCCATTGAAATATGTCACATCATGGAATCAATGGACTCCTAAGCTGGTAGTTTTGAAGCATGAATAGTTGTGCTTTTTGAGGCTTGATTAAAAGATGAAGATGGGATCATATCAGGTGAAGGTATTATGACATCACTTGGTTGAAAAGTGAAGTTTCATGATTTTAAGGGATGAGGATCAATATGGATGATGTGGACCTAGCCTTCATGTTTAAACTTAAAGCATCGATGGATAGTAGAGGGGATACATTGCATCATGCAAATCCATAGATGTCTTAATAAAATGGTATATTGGAATGTCCCTTCTATGACATAAAAGAGTTTGTGGAGGGTGTGAAAACCTATGAAAATATGAAGGTTAATCATTCCTATTGTGGGTGCTATCATGTTGTTGAATGCATGAAGAATTATTAAGGATTGGGAAGTAATGGTTTTTGGTAATTGTAATTGTTGGAAAGCATGTGAAGAAATAATATTGATACAGGACCCATTATTAATCATAACTCTTTTAATCTGAGCTTGATTTATTTGAGCTATGATGAAAGTGGGGGATCTTGATCTTTAGGTGATAAAGGAGTGACCTCAAAATCAGTGAAACTAATAGTTGACACCATTTGGAGGACCCCTATAAATGCTAACAATGGTTGAGGCTCATCTAGCGAAACCTCAATAGCTTGGAGAGATTCTATCATTACTTTTTGATGGTGTGGAGAGTTTTTGATAAGTTCATACAATGAAATTTTTATAGGCATTGGTGGAGTTGTTTTAATATGGAGATTTTTACCAACTCCTTGGCTTTGGTTGGGGTAGTTCCTGTAATATAGACTTTAGGCTTTTGTCTAGATGGTTTAGGCATATTATGGGTAGAGGCACCTATAATTAAAACTTTAGGTTTATTAGATTTTTTATTTTGAGAGTAGGTAGTTACATGTACAACATTGATGTGTAATAATGGAGGGTCTGAAGAAGCCACTAACTCTTTATTGCTTATAGGACTAGCAGGATTATGGGTGGGTGGAATATTTGTGATGGTGACTTTTTGCTTAGGAGTTTTATCATTTAGATCATCAATTAATAGATCATCATCCTGGACTAACTGTTGGATTACAGCCTTAAGGGCATTATAATTTTTTGTATCATGTCCAAGTACTCTATGATATCTGCATATCTCCCGATTCTTATACCAAGCGAGTATTTAGAGGTGAAGGTTATTGGGTCATATAGGTGATAACATAATGAGGGATGTATCTAATAATTATTTTAAGATTACAGCATAAGACCCTTTCAAAGGGTCATTTTGTGGTCTTATAATAGGTTATGCAATCTCTTTTGGTAAAGTATTGATCATTTCGTTTTGACATTTAGCTTTTATAGTAGGGATGACCTTAGGCACTTTTTTTTTCAAATTTATCTAATGGTCTTTTAGCAGAAGATGGTAGATATTTGGATGGAGGTGTGGCTAATAATGGAGGGAGACTTTGTATTTTCCCATGTGTTTGAATGGAAGAACCTGTGATAGGGGTAGAAGACAGATAAGGACCTAAAATAGATGATGAAGATGATACAAAAGGGGCTAGACCTTTATTATTTCATGTGTTGAGAAAAAAAGGGGTATTCAGACTAAGGTTTTTGTCTTTTGACATTTGAAAAAGATCAACTTTAACTTGAGGATGAGATAAAGCTTTCTTTGGTGGAATACCAAGACAATTTTCCCATCTATTGATGATAGGATCTTTACCCTTTCCCTTAATAGCTTCAAGGTAAGGAGGTGTTGTGATAGAGGATGATTTTGAAAGGTCTTGGTATCGAGAAAAATGATAGGATCCCATTATAGTGTGATATAGGTACATACCATGAAGAGGTTTGGTAGGGACTAAAGGGGTGGAATGTTTGACTCTAGAAGTATCAAGATGTTTATCTATGACATCTCGAGGAGTAGTTTCATTTTCCACTTTAGGAGATTCAGTTCAAGAAGATGAAGGGGATGGTTCACATGAACAATCCCATGTAATGAGAGCAAGGAGCTCTATAGAGGTTTTGGGATTTGTTTTGATAATTTTAGGTTGACTTACATCAAAATCATCTCTCGTAAGGATATCCAAGACTGAAGATTTCTCTAGAACATATTTAGGAAATAATTGATCATAGATTGTATCAATCATATGTGCAACTTGATTTTGTTTTTCTCTAGGGTTAGCCTGGACTATGTTTGATGTGGATGGATGGTTTGAAAATGATTGTCTAAAATATCTAAAGATTTGTTAGGAGGAGCATTTGGATTGTCTAAATGAAGTTCCCCCTTGTCGATGAGGTTTTGTACCAACTGTTTAAAGGTTTGGCATTGTTCTATGTCATGTCATATTACCCTATGATAAGCACAAAAATCATCCTCTTTATACCAAGTGGGTTTAGGATGTGTATCATCGATTAGTTTAATTGGAGGGATCTCAAGAATGGTTGATTGTAAGATTTTATCTAATACAGAAGTGTAAGGATCTCTTAGAGGAGTATATTTCCTAGGGGGGAAATGATTAAGACCCCTAAGTGGCTATGTTTGAGAAGTGGATGGTTCTGATTGATTGGGTGTTGGAGGGGAATAAGTTTTTATATTAATAGCATTTTTTGCCCCTTTTGGCTTAGGATTATTGTTATTACTTTTTGAGGGGTCAGGTTTGAAGTTTTTATTGCATAGCTTATTTTTTCCCTCTTCAATGCCCCAAATTTTGAGTTTACGTGCCATGGTAAAGGCTTCATCGAAAGTCTTAAAAGTTTGAACTTGTAACATGGACAAGATATGTTTTACACAAGAGCATGAAAACAATTCAATTAATTTAAGCTACAACAAAGAAAAGGTTAATTGGTTGATTAGGCTACACCAACGAGCTACAAAATCTAATATGTATTCATCTTCAAATTTTCAAATGGCGTATAAATATGTGATAGTCACTTTTTGAGCAATGTTGATCGGTAAGTGTTCTAAGAAAATTTGGGCCAATTTCTCAAAGGAAAAGAGTGAATGTTGAGGGATGGAGCTATACCAATCTAATGCAACCCCTACTAGAGACATGAGAAAGGTCTTAAGTAGTAACGCATCATCATGTGATATAAGATAAAATGCATGTCAAAAGGATCTAATATGTTGATGGGGATCTTCTTTGTTATAAAACTTAGTAAACTTGGGAAGTTCCCATTATGAGGGATACAATTAGATGGGAACAGATGGGTCGATAGGCTCATTACACATTTGCTCATATGTGAGCATAGTATTGTGGCTAGAGGTGGAGGATTCCAAATTAGCCATCCTATTCATAAGGATGTTTATGAGAACTGCTTGGGTGTTATTCTAAGGCACATTCCCTAAGACACCTTGCTGAAGAGTTTGATAATTTGGTAAGGAAGTAGATATGGGTTGTGAGGAAGGGTATCCAACTATAGTGGACATAATGGGTTGGGATGTTGCCACATATTGTGGGATCTGCAGTGAAATACTATGCTATGTGGAAGATTGGAAGTAAGTGGTCATTAATGGTTGTTATGAAGCCATATATTGGGTAGCCAAGGAGATATACTATTGGGGAGGTTGCATTAGAGGGATTTTTTATGTATGAGGGATTTATTGTGTGTGAGGGATTTTTTGTGTGTGTTTTAGGGCTTGAAATTTGTATGCTAGACTCATTTTGATGGGTGGGACACTTGCAGGGATTGACACCACTAATGTTTGAGGAGGAATAGTGGATATAGGCTAAGTGGTATAAGCATTTTGAGTCTGAGTAATGGGGGTTGGATAATTGGTAGATATTATGGGTGGTTGGTTTTCTAAAGGTTGTATCACCTAGATATTAATCTAGATGGAAGTGATTCGATAGAAAAAGATACCATGGTCATGATAAATCCTTCATTTTTCTCAGTTCCCTCAAAAGGTATCCCGTATAAATATCAAGAATCTTGGGTATGGGGGAAGGAGGAATGTGTATTGCTCAATTACTAAGGTAGTAATTTAGAGAAATAAGATTATTGTCCAATATTTTTTTAAAGGAAGGATCTCTTTGAGAATAAAAGTGTGGGAACACAAGATTCGAAAAGGACTCAGGGGTAGAGGAGGGACTAAGTGTATGTTCCATAGGAGAGGACGTGACACCCTCTTTGGATTCTTTCTTTGACTATTACCTAGTTAAAACCATGAGACAAAAAAAGAAAAGTAAAAATAAAACAATAATTTATTTTTGAATTATCTCACTTTTAATTATGGATGAAAGATGCACAGACTAAAGTCATTCCAAAAAGTTTTTATCTTTTTAATTTTAAGATGTGAGAATAAATTTAAAAAAAGGATAATGAGGGTCCTAAGAAATGGTAATCCAAGGATGGATTTGGGTGTTTTGTTTTGGTACTCAAAGAAAATATGTATTGGTACTGGTATGTGGCTTGATACTTGGGGCTTGCTCCCCTCACTTCACAATCCCATAGCCAATACAGGTGCTTATCCAAGATATACTGATAGTCCAAAGATTATACTCAGCCAGAGAACTGAGTTGGTCCCTCCCCTTGGTGGTGAAATCCAAGTGGGATCATCGGGAACAAGGTTTCTATGAGGTGATGAAATCCCCATTGATTTCCTTATGTCAATTGTTTAAATGAGTTTATTGTGACTGTGTTTTGGCTTGTGTGTGAAAGAGTGATGACTATGATGAATTTACCACTTAGGTTATTTTATTTGAATTACTTAAGTAGATAAAAATGAATGCAATTTATTTCAACCTTAAAAAGGAAATAAAATGCAAACTTGATGTTCTTTGGATGAATTCACACAAAGAAAGAGAAATAGAGCAAACTCAAAAATTTTGAATTTTAATAAGAAAAATGAGATCTGATGGTCCCACCAGGCATGCCTGAATGTTTTAGTATTTTTTCATTTTTTTCAATGTGATCTAATTAGCTACTAAAAACAAAGTCAATGCAGGGTTTTAAAGATTACTTGGAAATGGAGATCGATTGCACACCTTTGATCAAGCTTGTGGGAACTCCTCTTTGGCTAGGGAAGAATGATCTACAAATCACACTAACTCACAAATAAAATGGATTAATAGAAAGATGAATGGCTTGCCTTGTAAAAAAGCAATCCCAAGAAGCGGTATGCTTCTTTAAGTGGATGTTAGCCCATGTTTAACATTCAAGTTTATAAATAAACATAAAATTAAAAAGACATATATGTATAGGATGCAAATAGAGAACACTAAAGATATCTAATTTATAGCAAGATTAATGCGATCAAAGTAATTATCTCAGAATTCTATAGTTATATTGACATCCTCTTGAATTACAACTAATTGTTTATTAATGCTTTCTTGATTAGGTGTGTAAACCATAGTACAAAGACCTAATTCAAATGCAATATCACTTTGATCAAAGAAAAAGGTTTTTTGAATAATGGGAAGATCAAATATGCTAACAATATCATATGCTAATCCACTCAGAGTCATCTACATGTAAAAGATAAATTTTCAAAAAATAGAATGCAAATTTTGACAGGTTTTTAGGATTGTAAATCTTATGAAAATAGACTTCAAGGCTATTTTAATAGTTTAGTAGGGATTGATGATGATCCCATAGGATCAACATCAATTCAGATGGATCGATGTCGATTCTATGTAAAATGCTAAACTATGAAAACAAAGGATAATAATGACTTAAAATATTGATAAAATGATAAAAATTAAATATAAAGAATGACATAGAGGTGTTGAAGACTATAAATTTTAAATGTGAATAAATTAACATACAATACTAACCTTGGATGGATGAAAACACATAGATAAAGAATGTTATAAAAGTAGGCTAAAAAATCTTCAAAATCTCTTTGTAATCTCACAAATAGAGGTTCTACAAAGTAGTAGAGTATTGATAAGGTCTGTACGTAGGTTCCAAGTTGATTCTAGCATATTTTTGAATTCTAAAAATTCCATCCTAAACCATGGAGGCTCGTTGTATATTTATGGATAGACGTTGTTTCGAGAAGATCGGCATCGATCTCAAAGAATCGATGTTGATTTTCCCAAAATGGGTGAAGTTAATCCTTAGGCCATTCAAATGGGTTGCTTACAGGAGTAAAGAGTGTTTTTAAAGTTGTTGGGTTGTTTTAACCATGGGATGGGTTTGTTTGGAGGTTGGATGAGTTTGTTTTTATTTGTTTTTGTGAATTTATGGTTAGAGATGGTAAAATAGGGTTAATTACTATTTGATTATAGTAATTAACTTAATTAACTCATATGGTAAAGGTAAATAGGTGAAGTAAATGTAATTATTTCAAATAATTATGAATGGGGGCCATTATGTTAGAGATAAAGGATAAACATGATGACACACCATGTTAATATGCAAGGGTGTATAAAACTAACATCTATACATGTATCTCTGAATCTCAAGTGTAGTCTCAAAATAAGTAGTACTATTGTGGGAAGGGAAAATATCATCTGAGCACTTTTCTACACCAACCACATGATCCCCCACATAATCCCCTATCAAGGAATGACCTTCCCTTCATAGATAGGTAGATAAAATGTTGCAAGAATCTAGAGAACAAACAAGTACCCAAGTGTGTATGATTTATAAAACTAAACATGTAGTGTACCATAGAAAACTTATTCTATTGCAAGATATCATATTGACATGTAAATAATACATACCAAAAGATAATGTCTCACTATGCATTATTTAATCACAAGAGTCATATTCATTACATCCTTCTAGTAATCATATCACATCACATGCTAAACATAGGAGTAAGTGCACATTTATTCTATCATCGCATAAATGAATCTTATATTAATATCTATCCCAAACTATTAATAATGTCTATAGTTTATACCACTCAAGTAAAATTCACATTAAATTGTAGATTCTCAACTACTATAATAATATCTAAACAACTAAACCCTATGATATCTTATATTATCATAGTCTAGTGTTCTAAGGCACAACTACTAATTTTTCTACAATTAGTCATACTAAGTAGTCATAAATACATAGATGCATATGCTTTTAATCAAGAAAGAACATATAACAAAGTAAGCCATACAAATAATAATCTAACCTAACATTGATTTACACTCTTAAGGTTGTTTGCATACATACATGATGTCAGACTAACTGTTACAAGATATATTGTTTAATTAATAACTAACATATACATTTAATTATTCAATGTAGTTGAGATTTGAGACTTACAATTAAAATATGTATCACCTAGGTATATATATTTAAGTTGAAGTATTCTATGATATCCCATACTATCATAGCTCCTTGTGCATGAACATACTACTCAAACATGAATAAACAATCTTACACTTATAATTTTATTAATCAATCAAGTATGGATTTATACTACCTAGGTGTACCTTAGATTATACTATAAATAAGAAATCAGAAGAAAACATAATTTCATTATTATATGCCATAAAAGTCTAAATACTTTTACATATTATTACTCTCACAATATGTACTGTACATAAATTTTCAATAATATCTGCTTATAAATACTAAGAGTCATTTATGACACAAGTTAAGGTTTTAAAAGATTTCAAAAACTAGGACTACCATGAACCTTTAAAATATAAAATAAAACAAGCCACAGTATAACTTATTTGACAAATTTTGGATCTAACATTGATATTTCACTTCTAAATGTACCAATAATTTGCTTAATGGCCAAACAACCAGGTTAAGTGTTTTTAATACAACAATGTGTAGGATCCAAGTTTACAACTTTAAGACATGTTACCAAGTTATTCATGTGTTATCCTTGAACTAATCCTTTGCCAAGATTCAACCTATGGTCTTACTTGCTCCATAAGTATTATAAGCAAGAGAAAGTTTTCTCGACCACTAACAATTATATTTAAGTCATGCTTAAAGGTTTGAATACAACTTAAATGATTCCTTATATAAAATTCCAAAGAGAATCAGACAAGCCCTTATTATAGGAATGATAACTACACCATCCTTATAAACTAAAAAAGGTAAAATATACCATCATAGAGTAAAACAAGGTCCTATATAGAACGTGGCATCTCAACCTATGTGCTTTAGCACACATAGATCATTATAATTAATAAATACAATAATATACACAATATAAATAAGGACTTAACATTGATACAAACCATAAAACATGACTTTATCCATGATAATCCTACTCATTATTTAAAATACAACTCAAGCTGGCAATATACCTCAGTCAAAAATAGTGATACGAAAATCCAAAGCAAAAATAAAGTTCCACTGAACATTCGATCTTGCATTAAAGAGGGAACATAGTTTCCTTCTTTTGTTTAATATCTCTTACTGAACTGAGTATACAGAGCATTCCCATGATAACCATGTTCATTCTTAAAATGTGACTCAACTCAAAAATTAACTTGACTTATAATTGAAGTACAAAAATCCAAAGTAAAATATAAATTCCACTCATCATTTGGTCTCAAATTCCTCTTTTAATATTTATTATTTTAAATAAGTATCACTTTAATACATTGCTACAGTTATATATATATAACTCAACATTTCAAACTATATACTCAACATTCAAAATATATACACAGTTTTTCTTTCAAATGACTCAGCTATATACGCAACATATCAAACAATGCCTCCATGCTTCAAATTTATACTCAGTGTTTCATTAAAAATACTCATATTTTAATATAAGGTTCAACATTCTATCATTATGACTTAGTGATTTATTATATGACTCAACATTTCTATCATTATGAGTCAGCGCTACAATATGGTGACTCCGTCTAAATTTGGAATTACTGCCCAATAAAATCAAATGTTTACTTAGTAAATGAAACTCAAGTCTTTTATTATGGAGTTTATAACTAAATCCATAAAACTCCAGTCACTCATTTAGATGAGACATTGTTATTTTAACAATACACTATACAAATGTAAAATGTAATCCAAATAATTAAGAAGTTGATCATAAAAAATGACTTAGCATTTCAAATTAGGGTCTTAGCATTTCATTTAAAATGCAGTCCATGAATTTAAGAGTCTATCCATATACATAACAATACACATTCTAAATTTAGATGTTTCCTTTAAAACTCAACCGAATATTTTTAGATGCTAACAATTGTATTTAAATTATATGTATAAAATGGGTTTAAATGCAGCCAATTGAGGTGTATAAAACCTAGTTAATAAAAATAGTAAAATGTTTCCCTCGGAATAAAACATAGTCCAAAAATTCAATCTATGTATTCTCCAGCATATGTTTAAACAAAAATTATAGTAATATTTATATTTAAATAGGATTCCTCCAACTTGATTGCTTATAATGTTGGGAGTGATGTTAAGATGCTACCATAACAACCAATTATCTACACTTATAAGGAATGAATCAAATAAAAAGGGAAGAATTATCTTATACCATAATGTAGGTCTATATATATATGGAACGTAGATATTTAAATGACATGTAGTCAAAAGAAATGCAACATATTTTTAAGATGTTGCCCTTAGAGATAATACACAGGGCTATAGTTTTACATTGATCACTTTATATAACTAGAACACAGACTTAAACACATGGGATTCTAATCAAAATAAGTTGGATGCTAATCAAATATAGGTAAAATGTAACTATATAAACCATAAAAAATTCATTTTCATATCCACACAGAAATATAAAAGCAAAACCAACCTGTATAGATTTGTTTGGTAATAATTAGTCTGGGTATCACCTACTTTCTCCAACTTCTCTTCCCATTATCCTCTTGCTTCTTCTCCATATCCCTTTTCAAATCTCATTTTCCATAAATTTATAAAATTAATATTCTCCCTCTCTCTGTTACACCCCTCTCATGCATACTAAATCTCTTTGCATGCTAATTTCCCTTACTCCTATTTTCTTCCATGCATAGTATTTTTACTCTCCTTTTAATTTACTAACTGGAGTTGTCTTACCTCCAAGACCATGGTAACTCAACTTATGTTTTATTCAATCATATTAAAACATGCAATTTTCTTATTTAATTTATCACACCATATTTCCCCATGTTACCTCAACATAAGTTTAGGTTGACTCAATAAACAATTATATCTATTTTCTTAAATTTCATGTAATTTTATGCATGCATTTCAAGACTAATTTTAGATTGCCATAAGTCATGTTAGTAATCTAATATAATTCAAATTCTATAAAATAAATTATTATAAGGATAATTATTTATTTAACTAATAGATATTAAGTCATTAATTACTTCTTATTACAAGATAATTGTATCTACAATAATTCATATCTATATAACAATTAAATATTGATTTTGTTGATTTATTATTAAAATAAATACAATTAAATTAGAATAATCTAATGTATATCAAGAATAAATCTACATATAAATATAATTACATACAATATTTTCTTAATTACGCACTAACATTTTATGCATACAACATTTTAAATTTATTGTGGGTGTGTGTAGGGTCACTAGCAATTTCTCTGTCAGCACCCAATCATCTCATCTAGTCCATCCTCTCCAATGATTCTCTCCCTCATCATGCTCTAAGGGTAATATCAATCATGCATCCACTTTGAAATAAGTAGATAGTTACTCTGAATCATCATAAATATCAACCAGTGATGTAAAACTAACAGTTACATATCCACAATGTATAAAATAATAAAATACAAATGTCACATCATGTATACTAATAAATAATATCACTATCTCATTACAGTATATGTCAAAAATCTCAAATCAATAATAATAATAAGCTAATAACTCTATTAATCCATGAATTAAAGGTTATAAATCATAGGATGAAATCATTATGTAACATTTAAAGGGACAATTTTTATAAACCAAATAGTAAATATATTAAAATGTTATTATTTCTTGACTAATTTCAAATATAATGAGCACAAAATACAAATTATAATATATTACTCTAGTATATTTTCATGAATTGTGACATTTTTTGTGATAGAATTGAGAAAAAATTAAAATTAAAAAAAATATTTCTAACACAGTTTTTTCTTACATAATTTGCATTAGGAAAATTGATGTAACACTAAAATTTGTGCCAAGGGTTTTGGATGTAGATTTAGTAGAGATTCAAGGTGACGCTCTAGATTAGACAAGTTTGTGTCATGCCATTGAATTTTGATATTTGAGGTCAAAGAATATGATTTTTTTTGGCATGCTTTTTTCAATTATTTTGAGTGGGAATTTATTGCATTAGCTACTATTTCAAGATTTATGCCATGAAAAGTGCATCAAGTTTTTTATGTTAATAATCAAGGTTTGTTATATGATGCAATTATACCAAAAATGAAATTTAAATTAAAAACGTAATTTTTTTATTGTCACATTTTATGTCAGAAACATTTTTTAAATATTAAATTTTAATTTTTATTAATTAACTAATAAATATAGTATTTTTTTATATTTTTATTTACAAACAATGATAATAGTAACAATGACAATCATGATATGGCAATTTTCTTCAAAGAAGGTGAGGTGGCTGAGAAACTTCATGGGGGACTCAAAAGGGAGAAGTTGCCAGGTCTATGGGGACAAATTTGTCTCATAATAATGAAATATTTCACCCTTGAAGGTAGGTATAAGGTTTTATACCAATACCATTTTGCTTTACTTAATCATTTCAGACATAGTTTAGCAATTAGCTTTCCTTTCTTTTTGTTGTCTTTTTTAGAGAATTTGATCAAGTCAGCTAAGGATATTTGGGTCAAAAACCTTAACAATAACCCCATTCCCATCCATTAAGGCCTTATTTTGAGACTGCCACTTCTATCTAGCCTTGTGTCCCCCCCTAAGCCAATTAAAGTGAGCTTGTTGGAAGATCCCCTGACCAACCCATCTCCTCCTAGAAAAAGTAAAGGCAAGAAATTCCCAAGGACCCCCCAAACCCCCAAAATTTGGTTGGGGGGGTAGTACTATTGATTGTGGCAATCTGACAGAGACCCCTCATGTTGATCCCCATTCCCTTTCACCTTTGCCTCCCAGTGGTAAATCTATCACTCTCAGTTGGGGACTTGGGAAGGTTTCCATTAAGAGAAACTGGAAGGCTAATGAAGAAGAGGTCAATGTTCAACATAAGAAGGTAAGAACTGGGATCAAGGACAACAGTGGTGTTGTGGATTTAGGAAAGATTTTGACCTTGGACCCTAAACTAGTGGAGGATGGTAAGGGGCGCAGTTCTTGTATTCACAGATCTAACTAAATTAATGGGATCCCTTCCACTAACCCCCAAGGCATTTCTATATCTGAAGATTCTAATTTTTTGAAGATACCTTTGGGAAAGATGTTGATGAAACCCCCTCTGAGTTAGAACATGAGATAGAAGAAACAAACTACTTTCTTAAGATGAATGAACCCTACTTGGAGGAGATGGATGATGATGTTATGGAAGTTCATAGTCAGAAGAAGGAAATTAGCTACTCACTGTGCATCAAGATGGCATTAGAGCTCTAGGTGATCAAGACCAAGATGGACAAAAAACACAAAAAATGAAAGATTATGGTAGAATATGTTGTCAAGGCTCTTAGTCATGCAACTTCAATTTTTGTTGTAGTGAAAGACTTTGAAAACAAGATCAAAAATATTGGAGTGGATAGTCTTGGTGATTACAAAGGGATTGTTCAGTTCTTGACTAAATATGGGATGACTGATAGTCCCTAGTCTGTTCTATGTCCTTTTACTTTATTTTCTGTTATGTCTATTGTTATAGTGTTATGTGTACTTTGTTAGTGTGTTTTTTCTATCTCATCTAAGACTTTTTTGCCCATGGGTCAGCTTTGTGCAGGGCCCAAGACCCTCTTCTCCTACTTTTTTAATAAAAAACAATGACAATCATGATAATTTCAATAACCCAACAACTATTTATTACTTATATAATGTTTTAAAATGAATTTATAAAATGATGTCTACAATCTATAGATTACATTAAAAAACAAATTACATAATAATCAAATGATATTTAAAACTAACGAGTAAAATATTATCAAAATAATTATAACACGAGTTTAGAACTCAATCAATGCTTATCAAACATCAACATCATTTAAAATTGTATGTATATGAAATGAATCATATTATAATATTATATATATTAAAAAATTTAGTCCAAATTATCATCCTCCTCCACATCATCATGATTATAATCATTATCATCATCAATACCATAGTCAGATTTATCACGATCTAAAATAAATTCTTATTCCTAATAGATATTTTTTTCATTACTGTTAGGTTGTGGAGCTAAAAGCTTCAACCTTTGCAAACTGAGCAACAGATGGTTGCTGAGTTCTACAGGAACCGGCGTCGGCAGCAGGACCGACGTCGGTAGAGACCAGTGCAGAAGGCCACCGGCAACGGCAGGAAGTCGGCCGACGTCGGCAGAACCAGACTAGCAGGGACCGACGTCGGTCGCCTGTGTGTTCCAGAAGTGTTCGTTTCACGGACAATTAGTTAAGTGAACGATGAGTTTGCATGTTAAGACCAGCCAGAGTCTTGGGCTGCGAGGATAATTGTCTAAATTAAGAGTCTAAGTTATTGTTTGAGTTAGGGATCTATTTATAGACCCATTGGCATGTATTGTTTAAGGCATGAGATAAAAAGGAAGAGTTCCTTCTAGTTGTAAGATCTGTGAGTTGCAGGGTGTTGCAAGCTCATTGGGGATCTACATGTAAGCTTGGTCTTTGAATTGCAGGTTGCAGGTTCATGAGAGATCAGCTTGAAGTGCTATAGAGTGCTTGGTGTACCGGCAGGGTTATTACTGACTGGTTGGTGAGGTGAACACTAATTCTGTGTGTGAGTTGGTTGTTGGGACCATTTTTTGTGTAGGAGAGTGTGTGTGAGAAGAATTACTATACACTTGAGGTGTGGCGAATCTCTGTAAGGTGAAAGAGTGTGGCAGCTCTTTGATGTATTCTTTTCTGTATAGTGTTAATACAAGATAGTGTATTGTCTCTCATATTCTGTGCTATTGGTGAATTCTAGTTACTTGTGTTTCTGGTTATTTCCGCATATTCAATTGCTTATATTTGGTAATCATACTGTGCTCTTTCTGAGGAGCAAGATCCTAATGGGTGGAATTAGAACATGTGTGTTTGTTCTTGGATTTACCTCCACCCCCTCTCCCAACAAGTGGTATCAGAGCTTTTGGTTGGGATACTAACAGATTGGTGTAGATCTGGGTAGTGTGTTTTGATTACAAGTTACTCACAGGGTTTCTGTTTGAGTGGGAGTTGAGTAATGGCAGAAAACAGTCAACTACGAATGGAAAAGTTTAATGGCAAGAACTACCAATTATGGAGGATGCAGATTGAGGACTATCTGTATCAGAAAGATTTGTACTTACCGTTGGGTGGGGTTGCTAGCAAACCCTTGGATATGAAAGATGAAGAATGGGAGGTTCTTGATCGGAAGGCTCTGGGATCTGTTAGATTGAGTCTTGATTCATCTGTGATTTCCAGCTTATCACAGTGTAAGACAACGGTGGAGTTGATGAAATCTTTGGCAAATTTGTATGAAAAACCCTCGGCTTCTAATAAGGTATTTCTTATGAAGCGTTTATTTAATTTGCAAATGTTGGAAGGTGGATCTATTCATAGCCATCTTAGTGATTTCCATGGTTTGGTAAACCAGTTAAGTTCAGTTAATATTGTATTTGATGATGAACTTAGAGCTCTCTTAATCTTGTGTTCATTACCTGAAAGTTGGGAAGGTTTGGTAATGGCAGTTTCTAATATTGTGTTTCCTTCAAAAGTCTTAAAAGTGGATGATGTTGTGAGTGTGATCTTGAATGAAGAGATACGCAGGAAAAGCACAGGTGAATCATCTGGAGATGCTTTGAGTGTTGAAGGAAGAGGAAGGCCAAGAGAGAAGACAGAGCATGGGAGATCAAGGTCGAAGATAGGCAAAAGATCCAAGTCCAAGTATGGCAGAATAACCTGCTGGAAATGTGGAAAGCAAGGGCACTTAAAGAGAGATTGCAGATCGGGTGAAGATCATCACGAAGAACATGGAGAAGAAGCAGATGTTGCGGGTTACGTTGCACAGGATGCTCTGGTATGTTCTTTGGATAAAGTAGAATCTTGGGTATTAGATTCAGGTGCCTCTTTTCATGCGTCCCCACATAGGGAATTTTTTCATGAGTATGTCCAGGGAGACTTTGGAGAAATTTGTGTAGGGGATGGTAAGCCTTGTCAGATTGTTGGCAAAGGCAAAGTGAAGCTGAAATTGCAGACAGGTGACACATGGGTGTTAAAAGAGGTCATGCATGTCCCAGTTCTGAAGCGGAATCTGATTTCTGTCAGAAGTTTGGGTGAAGAGGGTTGCACAGTAACTCTCACAGCGGACTCTTGGAAGGTTACCAAGGGTACACTTGTTGTAGCTAGAGGTAAGAAAGTAGGTACACTTTATCTATCTACTTGTTTTACTGATTCTCTTTCTGGGTTATCTACTTCAGCTGCAGATTCAGAGATGTGGCTTGATAGGCTTGGTCACATAGATAAGAAGGAGATGCTGGTTCTTGAGTCAAAGAGTATGCTTTCAGATTTGGAAGGCATGGATCGTGGTTTCTGTATGCAGAAGAAGAAGGTAAGGTTTCTTGAGGAATCCGATGTTAGTGACAAGAACGGGAAAGCCTTGGTTTTCAAGGAGAAAGTGACAGACAGAGTTCAGCACAAGGTGCAGAAGAATTCTGAGCAGAGCAAGGGTGATTTGGATAAGGTTTTGATCCAAAAAGAGCTCGCGGGAAAAAGTCAGGTCTCACAAGAAAAACACAGAGACCGACGTCGGCAGGAAAACCGGCGTCGGTGTCCAGACAGAGACCGATGTCGGCTATGTGCAGACCGACGTCAGTGACTCAGGGCAAAAAAGAGACCGGCGTCGGCCAGGGGAAACCGACGTCGGCAAGGAGGCAGTCGCAGGGAACCGACATCGGTCGGCTGTAGACTGAGATGTGACCGGCATCGGTTACTGAGACGAATTTTGGATGGACAGCGAGTTGTCATGGAGTCTCAAGTGCCCATATGGAGGACTGAAGGTGTAAGTAAGTTCTTAAATTCGTCATTTCCCTTCTTTACACTACTTGTTGCTCACTTATGGCATAGAACTAGGAAGTTATTGAAGAAGCAGAACAGGTAGATCCAGGAAATAGTGGGAGCTTGGCATGGATGAGGATGTGATTCCTTGGAGGAGAACCAAATAGGTGTTTTGGGTAGTGTTGCCAGCTGGAAGTAAGCACTGAGAGACGAATGGATGTTGAAGATGAAGAAGAGCGGAAATGGATACGTGAGATGGAAGATCAGGGTATATGATCTTGTATTAGCTGCAGGGCAATGGAGGTTTGATCATTGTGTTTCTCTTTACCAGGTTGGATAATATTAGCTACATTATCCTATTTTCTGTATGATGTGCTTGTTGCAGGGTTACATATACAGGTATTGCTGAACTAAAGGTAAAGCTAGTTCAGGTGTATGTCATGGAGAATCTGGGAGTAGCAAGATTCTTTGGCATGAGTGTGTTTTAGAGACATGGAGGTCTTGTTGACTTTGTTTCAGGATGATTGTGTGAAGCCGGTTAGCACGCCGATGGTTAGACAGTTCATAGAACAGGTGTCTTGATTCACATAATGAGGTTGAGTGCATGGTATGTACTAAACCTGAGTTTTCCCAAGCACTGGGAGTTATCACAAGTTTGGAGTCAATCCGGGAGAGTAATACTGAAGGGCAGTTCAGTGGGACCAGCAGCAGGTGCACATGCTATGCAGGGTCAAGTTCTTTTTCTACATGGTTGTAGATGCGGATGTGGCAGGTAATTTGGATGACAGGTTTTGCACCACAGATTTTGTGGTGGTTGGTCTTCAAGAGTGATCTTGAGGAGCGATACAAAGCCAAGGAAACAAACTAGACGGTGTACAAGTACAGGTATAGGTTGCAGCTATTTATCTCCAAGTGGGAGATTGTTAGGTTGTGGAGCTAAAAGATTCAACCTTTGCAAACTGAGGAACAGATGGTTGCTGAGTTCTACAGGAACTGGGGTCGGCAGCAGGACCGACGTCGGTAGAGACCAGTGCAGAAGGCCACCGGCAACGGCAGGAAGTCGGCCGACGTCGGCAGAACCAGACTAGCAGGGACCGGCGTCGGTCGCCTGTGTGTTCCAGAAGTGTTCGTTTCACGGACAGTTAGTTAAGTGAACGATGAGTTTGCATGTTAAGACCAGCCAGAGTCTTGGGCTGCGAGGATAATTGTCTAAATTAAGAGTCTAAGTTATTGTTTGAGTTAGGGATCTATTTATAGACCCATTGGCATGTATTGTTTAAGGCATGAGATAGAAAGGAAGAGTTCCTTCTAGTTGTAAGATCTGTGAGTTGCAGGGTGTTGCAAGCTCATTGGGGATCTACATGTAAGCTTGGTCTTTGAATTGCAGGTTGCAGGTTCATGAGAGATCAGCTTGAAGTGCTATAGAGTGCTTGGTGTACCGGCAGGGTTATTACTGACTGGTTGGTGAGGTGAACACCAATTCTGTGTGTGAGTTGGTTGTTGGGACCGTTTTTTGTGTAGGAGAGTGTGTGTGAGAAGAATTACTATACACTTGAGGTGTGGCGAATCTCTGTAAGGTGAAAGAGTGTGGCGGCTCTTTGATGTATTCTTTTCTGTATAGTGTTAATACAAGATAGTGTATTGTCTCTCATATTCTGTGCTATTGGTGAATTCTAGTTACTTGTGTTTCTGGTTATTTCCGCATATTCAATTGCTTATATTTGGTAATCATACTGTGCTCTTTCTGAGGAGCAAGCTCCTAACGGGTGGAATTAGAACAGGTGTGTTTGTTCTTGGATTTACCTCCACCCCCTCTCCCAACAATTACAACTTAATCTTTGCAATATATAAACTTGAAAAAAAACTGCTAAATAAAACTTTCAAAATTTACATTTAAATTTATTTAATTTATTTTTTCTAAAATTCTAAGTTTAAAAAAATATATCAATTAAGAACTTATAATTATTTGTAAGCATTTTATTACATCCATGAATTGTATAAAAGCTTCCTAATATTCTATCATTTCCATCTCAATGTAATATTTTGGTGGGCTCTAGAATTTTATTTTCTACAAATTAAAAAACACATTTTTTATATATATAAAAATTAACATATGGTTTTATGAAAATTTGACATAACCTATTCCTTTGGATGAAAATATCTTACTTATTTTTATTTAATAATTATAAAAAATAAATATTAAATCACACAATTATAATAAAAAAAATACAAATACCAAATAGGTAGAAAATATGACACCATTATACTTATAAAATTTCTTGAGACTCCATTTAAGTCTTAATATCTTAGGTGATGTGTAATTAGATTATTTTTTATTTGAGACCTTTAAATACCCACATTTTATTTCTTTCTACTCCATTTTCTTCTTTTTTCCTACTCACTTTTCAATCATGTTTTTCCACCCTTCCTTTGTGTAATAATATACAAAGATATTTCTATTTTTTTTTAGATTAGTGCTTTATTTTTCTATATGCCATATTCCTTGATCTTTTAAGGGTACTACCCATTATTTGGAGTGTCTTCTTATTTGAATTATTTTACATAAATGATATCATTTTATTATAAGTAATTTTTTTTTAAAAAATATAAGGACAATCGATATGGGTTAACTCATTATGATTGACAATATTCATAATCATTTCTATGGTGAGATATAGAAAATTCTTGGTTATTTTATCTTTACATGCATCACCATGATAATTGAACCAAACAAGTATAAGTTTCTCTCTTTTGAGTTTATATGGTAATTGGGGTGAATCATAGAGGGTTGTGAGGGTCTATATTCGTTATTTGGTGGAGAATGAAGATTATCATCTATTAACCAAAATATTTTTGTCTTATTATTTGGTACAGAAATTTGATCTATTTTTTTTAGGGTTTATAAGTGTTTTTGTAAAACCCATAAAACAAGAACCTCATCCTAAAAAAAAAGAGAAAATACAAACAAACAACTAGTAACAAAATAAAAATGGTATCTATGTTTTTAAAAGTAAACCTAGATAACTATTTATGCAAAACAATCCCAAGTAAAATAGGGAGATCCTCACTATATTATATTTTTAAAATAAAAATAATGCTTAAAAATAACATATGAATAGTGAAATAAACTTACCAGTTCATTTACATTGTAATCAAGTTTTATTTCTCTAATTATCTTTTTCTAACTCTCATATTGCATCTAGTTCTCTCTCTTTCTCCTTCCATTTTTTCTTTCCTCTAAATTTTTTTGTTGTCCCCTATCTTATTCTTATTTAGGAATATTTTAGAGAAATACATATGAATCTAAGACCATCCACTAAGATTAATAAAAATAAGATACATGTAACACTTGTGTTTTTAAAATATGATTTCCTTATTCTCTGTACTTCTCCAACCTTGAAAATTTATAAAAATTAAATGGGTGCCCTAATGTTATTTTAGACTTTTATTGACTTCTTTGTGTCGAATGCTAATGAAATTGTAGATACAAGGGTGTTGGGACTTTACGTTAGGATTTTTGCATCAAAAATTTCTCTATCTAAATATTTTTGTTAGCTTGTGTTATTTTAAGTAAATTCATATTTTAAATTGAATTAAATATATGGGTAAACAAAGATGTGTTAAATTTTTGATATTATTTTTAATTGTTCAATTATATTTTAATAAGATAGTTAAAATATGATCAACAATATTCACTACAAATTTAAAATAAAATTTATTTAAATATTAAGTATTAAATAAATTATTAAAAGACAATTTATATAGATAAGCATTAAATAGGAAAAAATAAATTTTATGTCTTTAAATAATTATTTTTTGACTTATGTCAATATTTAAAATCTTTTCATACAATAGAACTCTTTCATCTATTCTAAGGTGGAGTTAGTTTTATCACATGTCATTGCTCTTCAAGGAAGTCAATCCATAATTATCTTAGTTTAGGAAATTAGTCAATAATAATATATCTAATACAAACATTTAATCCACATGTTTCCAAAGAAATAATCTCTCAAATGAGTGAAACTAGTTACATCAACTAATTCATGTGTTGTTCCAGTGAATCTTATATGTAGTTATCAACATGCAAGAGGCTTTGAGTTGTGCACATGTGGTTTATAAAATGATGATAGTGGAAGTGATGGTGTTGAAATAATTATTTCTATGGGGTCATCATGACCATAAAAAAACAGTGATGATGCACCAGAAGAAAAATATTTCTTCATTTTTAAATTTTTTTTATCTATTCATCTAATCCATATAAAAAATAGAACATAAAAAATAATTACACTATTTAATAGTACAAAAACTAATAAAACTATAATAGTAACTAAAACCCCTTAATAACCATAATAAGTACTAAAATTTTAAAATAATAAAACCATAAATATAATAAGAAACCATAATAAATACTTAAAACCCATAAGTATAAAATCATAATAATCACATCCATCATAAATGTTGATTTGGGTTCCATTGCACACCATACTAAACTAATTGAGTATTGCATCAAGACTTAAATGTAATTGGGGCTAAAGGAGCCTCATGCAGTGAATCATGGCCACCTTGTGTTAATAGGATATCTTATTGCATGACATATTAAACCAATAAAGTATTGTATTCTCATGAAAAATTAGGGCCAAAAGAGCCCCATGCAATGAATTACATCCACTGTATGTAAATTAGAGATCCCATTACATGTCATATTAATCCAACCAAGTATTATGTTGAATCTCACATGAAATTGGGGCCAAAGGAGACCTATGCAATAAATCATAGCCACCTTATGTCAATTTGGACTCTCATTGCATGCCATATTGAACAAAATGAGTATTATATCAAATCTTACATGAAATTGGGGCCAAAGGAACCCTATGAAATTAATTTCATCCATCTTATGTCAGTTAGGTCTCTCATTGCATGTTATATTAAACCAACTAATTATTATGTTTGATCTCATATAAATTGGGGGTAAAGTAACCTTGTGTAGCAACTCACATCCACCTTATGTCAATTAAAGCTCTCATTATATTCAAAATGAACCAACTAATTATTGCATCAAACCTCACACAATTGGGGAAAGGGGAGCATCATGTATCAATGTTAATTGGGGATTCTATTGCATTCCGTACTAAAATAACCAATTATTGAGTTGAATCTCATGCACAATTAAGACTAAAGGAGCTACATATGATGAATTGCATCTACCTTATGTCAATTGAAGTTTCCATTGTTAGGATTGTGGAGCTAAAAGCTTCACTGATGCAGACATGGAGGAGGTTGCAGAATGAGTTGCTGAGTGTCAGAAGTGTTTGGCGTTGGTCTGGCCAACCGGCGTCGGCAGGGTAAGACAGGAAGGCAACCGACGTCGGTCATATATCGGCCGGCGTCGGCGACCCCAGGCGGACAGGGACCGACGTCGGTCGCCTGTGTAGTTCGACTGCGAGTCAATTACGGGCAGTGAACTAACGAAGCAAGAGTTTGCATGATGAGTGCTAATTTTGGACTCATAGCTGCGGATCTAATTATTGTAATTAGATGTCTAGTCATTGTTTGGATGAGATCTATATAATAGACTCATGGTTGTATTGGAAAAGTGTGCTAGGGAGTAAGAGAGCATAATTATAAGCTCCTTCTGTGTGTGAGGTAGAGCTATGGTGCGTTCCTCCTAGTGCCACAGTACCAGGTGTGTTGGTGCTGGATTGGAGAGCCAGCTAGGTTCTTCAAGAGTGTAGGATCTTGGTCACAGTTGCATGGCCTATATAGGAGATCTACATGGTAAGTAAGATCGTTGATCTGCAGGTGTATGTGTGTGCAAGGTCGAGGTTCACAGGGGATTAGAACCATTGCTTGATTTGCAGGTGTGCAAGGTCATACAGACAGCAACACTACAGGGAGCAGTATCAGGCAGGATCTACTTGGAGTACAGGTGTGTACTCGGATAGAGCAAGAGGAAGGCAAGGGAGTTCCTTCCATAAGTATGGTCTGTTGAATTGCAGGTTGTTGCAGATTCATGGGAGATCTACTTGAAGTACCTGGAGTACTTGTGGAGTGCGTGGAGCACTTGTGGTGTGCGTGGAGCACGGGAGGTGAACACCAACTCCGTATTTGAGTTGGGTGTTGGGACCTGTGAGAGGGAGAGCTTTGGGGAGAAGAATTACTGTTCACTTGAGGCGTGGGAAACCTCTGTAAGGTGGTGGAGAAGAAGTGGCATCTTCTTTATTGTATTCTTTTCTGTATAAAGTGTTAATACAATTTGGTATTGTCTCTCATATGCTGTGTTATTCTGAATTCTAGTTACTTGGTGAATCTGGTTAATTTCCGCATATTAAGTTGCTTGGTATTAGTAATCAAATTGTGTGCTTCCGGTGTACATCCTCTCCCAACATCCATTGCATGTGATATTGATCCAATTGAGTATTGTGTTGAGTCTCATGTGTAATCTAGTCCAAAAGATCCATTGTAGTGAATTTTGCTTATCATATGTATTTAAATTTTAGAGATTTTGGTATCTTCTTTCAAATTTTATTCAATTGCATCAAGTACCATTTTTCCATTAATTGCAACATTGGTTTCATTTCCTTAAATTTATATTGAAGGTTGAACAAGTTGAAATCTAAACTTCTTATGTTTTACTATGTGTATTATGATTTGTTGCATCTAAATGTGCATCAATATTAACTTTATTTGTATATTATAATGAATCTTGAAGAAATGGAGTATCTTGTGGATTTTGAATGTGTAGAGGCTTATTCATGTGTTCTAAATGAATTGAAACATGATATTGAGGAGTTTTCACAAATTTTTAAGATGTATTAGAATCTATTTTTAAATATTCTACATCACAATGGGATTTTAATGTATTCTTTTTTGTCAACTAGAAAAATTTGTTGTTCATGTTTTGAATTTGAGATAAAATTGCAACAATTAAATCATTATGAACATGCCATGTATCCCCCATGGAATGAACCCATTAAATGTTATTTATTTAGAGTATGATTTTCTCCAAATTTTATGTTTTTATCAACATTCAGGAATGAAATTTGGTGACTAATTGAGTTTTAGAGAAACATCCACATTAGCAGTGTGGTGACGTTACATGAATAAAGATTGATGTCCTACATGTTGAACAAAGTTTGATGAGTTAAGGTATGCCAAAACATTCCTTCTATTTTAATATAATAAACAAGGTTTTATATTATCCCAATTTTAACCTATATTAATTTTCCTCAAACAATTATAAAAAATTTAAATATATTTTTTTGTTTATGATTAAAAATAGTGTGACATGCAAAGTAGCTTTTCATAATTGATTTTATTAAATTTACAATTATTCATCATTTTTATTTCATTGTCAGGTAATGATGGGTTAATATATGTAATACACTCATCCAACCTATCTCCCATCATTTTCTTATCTAACTCACAATTATGTACCTACTTGTTATGCAATGCATTCTCAATAAAATAAGATTTAAAAATGACATTATTTTTATTTTTTATTTTTTTATAATAAAATACATGGTTTCACAAGGACCGGGAATCATAGTAAAGTGTTATAAAAAAGAGTATAATGACCCTAGGGCTGAAACAGTAAAAAGAAACAAAAAACTAGCTAAATTATCCCCACAAGATGCAAAACAAAACATAGAAAAATAAACAGATCAAGAGGGGGGACCCTTTGATGGTTCCTTCTCTTCTTCAGTTTTCATATCTAGTGCACCCCACTTGTTCTTGGAACCTTTACCCCTTTTAATATTATTGGGTCCTTCAATTTCATCTCTGGGAAGGATCATCCATGGCCTTTATTGTCCCTATTCCTATAGAGGGGTTTTCTTTATGGGAGTGAAGTTGGGGATCTTAGGATGGGGGGTCTTCATCACCTTAAGTGTTGCTTAATGGGAGTCATGTTCACCTTTTTTGAATGGATGAAAGAATGGAAAGTCTTGTCTACTTGCCTATTCAAGGCATTTCATTCTTGTATGAGTCCTGCCATATTCATCCCAGCCTCATGCAATTTGATGTTGAAAATTTCCAACTGCTCTTTATTGATTTTCATTTCTTCTGATAGGGGAAGTTTACCTTTCTCGAAAACCTCCTCAGAGGTGCCCTCAACCAGTATAATTGGTTTGGGTTTAGGGACAAATAGCTTTAGAGGGAGTTCATCAGCAAAGGTTTTGAAAAGGCTAGCTTGGGGGTACTAGCAATAGGGTGGTAGGATCCTGAGGTAGGGTCTTCCTCATGGGAGTCCTCCTCAACAAAGGATCCCCCCAAAGAAACCTCCCTAACCCAAAAGTTTTGGCCATGCTTTACCAATAGTAGGATGAGACCTTGGTGCAGTATAGGGTTAGATTCATTAACTTGATGGGTAAGAGTGGTGCTCTCCAAAGAATTTAAGAGATAGAGTGGGAGACTAATTTTATATCCCTAAAAGTATTTCAACAATAAAAAATGGTGGGAGAAAATTAAAGTGTGATTACATTAAAGTGTTATGTATTTCATCACTTTCAAGCACACCTCAGGCCATTGACTTGGGAGGTTAGTGCAGGGGAACCCTTTCTTATCCATTTTTACAAACTCACTAGTGTAGAAGAAGCTCTGGACTATCTCCTACTTGTTATACTAGTCCTTGTACATATTTACCCTATCACAAAACATGCCCTTGGATTCTCCTATAAACTCCTCCATGACCATGATTTTAATTCCTCTCATCTCTACTACTCTCTTATTCCATCCAATAGTAAAATCCCTTGCAACATCATCATCATGCTCGATTATCCTCAACATCAATTTCGTGAGTCTATCCTGTCAGAACTTCTTATAAACTTTATTTAAGCCCTACACTTTGGAATAGGAGGTTGGTTCCAAATGTTCCCTGTCACCCTAAAATTAATTAGTGCCAATAGACCTACGAAAGAAGTTTAGTAGGTTCCAGAAGAGCTTAATTCGAATGGTTCAAAATAAACTTAGAAAGCACACTGCCTCCCTCCTTAAGTAATAAATTCACCTCACTTTTTCATGATGATGATTCATAATATTTGAAACCCATCTCTTGATGAGAGATATTCATGTGTGGCACAGCCTAATTGCCATCCTATCATGTTGTGCTTTCATTTCATATAGCCTATTGGACACTTTCAAGGGCATGGCCTCCATACTTAGTAAGGTATAACTAGTTAATAAAATTATTAGTAAAGTTACATGGAACAAGTTTAATGTCATTGATTACAATTTAAAAATAGTGTAAAGATTGTTATCATTATTTATAACACACTTATTCATAATTATGTGCATTTCTTCCTTTAGGACTATGTACCAGGGATAAAATTTAATTCCCATGACTAAAAATTTATTATTGTGTGTTAGACTTGTTTCGGGCCATGTAATCATGGCATTCATATAATTTTACATTGAAAACCTATCATCAAGCATATTAATACCATTTTATTAGATAAACAATAATTGATTTGTAATTTTCTTTGGATATTTAAGATCGGTGACATGCACTAAAATATTTTTGTATTTTTTCTTACCATAAAATTTTGAAAGGCTTAAAAAATACATCAAGATATTATTTTTCAATAGATAAAATAGTACCTCACACACATCCCCACATATATTATAATGGACATGAGTATCAGTACCAAGATTGAAATCAACTTCATCAATCCTTGATCTAGTTATTTTCTCATATAAATCAACTATAAAGAAACATACACATTTACAACCTTAAATTGAACACCCATTATAACACCATTTGTTTAGTCCCAACATATATTCATTTTCTCAACTTCTCTGGCCACAATTTCATCTCTTCACATATTGAGGTTGTGTTAACCACATCAAGTACTCCATGAGTGTCTTTGAATTTTAAAATAGGTCAAGGTATTATGATACATGCTTGATTAAAAATAAAATCAGTGCTAATTTATGGGGCTCAAAGTCAATGTGGATCTCATTCATAACAATTGATCAAAGTTTTTCTATCACTTTATCAAAGTGCACATGCATGGCTTAAATTGTAGAGATTTCAACATAATTCTTACAAAATATATTGATGTCAAAATAATTTTAAGTAAAAACATATAATTTATACCAATACATAAATATTTTGGTGAATATAACAACTCTATAAATTTTCAAATGAAAATTTGACAATTATTGTTTCAAAAAATATGACAATTTATGAAAATAGAAATTAAATAATTGTTTAAAAAATATCCAAATGGTAAGTAGGAGGTATTTTCCATAGTGAGTCAAATTATGATATTGCTATCAGGATTCAATTATGTAGTTTCTTTTGAGTAAAATTCCTTGACCCATGCTTCATAAGTAGTGGTTCACATGAACCCATCTCTCATGAGAATGAATGGTCCACTTAACACTCATTTCATCTAGGTGATGCTCATAGGGGTGAAGAATGGGGCCTTCCTAGAAGGTCACCCATCCCAGTACTACTCCAACTCAAGTGCACTTAACCATGGATTTCCCTCCAAGGTTAATCCCACTTAGCTTGCTACCCCATGGAGGGAACCTTGGAGGGAACTCCATGGTTAAGTGCACTTGAGTTGGAGTAGTTATAAGATGGGTGACCTTTAGGGAAGGCTCAATGCTTCACCTCTATGAGCATCACCTAGATGTAATGAGTGATAAGTGGACCATTCATTCTCATGAGAGATGGGTTAATGTGAACCACTACTCATGAAGCATGGGTCAAGGAATTTGACTTAAAAAAAACTACACAGTTGAATCCTAATAGCATATCATAATATCCAAATGGCCAAAACTATACCATCGATATTACCTTTATTAATGTACAACATATAAATCATGTGTCATTTATTCATCGATCAACCCTTACAAAAAACAAGATCTTCAAGTGGATGTTGATTTCTGTTTTGATTTATACATTAGACGACTAGAAAAAATGACAAACATATGTTCTTTGTATTAGATCACTGATGAATAAAAAAATACAAATGTTTGCTATGTTTTATATTAGACAACTAATAAACATAAATGACAAAGCTTGGTTGTGGTTTTATATTAGATGATTGTCATAATTGATAAAGCTTTTTTATGTTTTTATATTAGCTAAACAATGAACAAAAATGAAAATATGTATATGCATTGGAAAAATTGTGAATAAAATATACCAAAAATATTTGATGTTCTTTTTGTATTTATTGAATAACAAATATAAAATAAAAATATATATGTTTTTTTGGAAAGGGGCGATCGCCAATCATAAACTTGATTGAAAATTAAGTTATTTTATTTAATTAGAGGTTAGAGATCACACAAAATTTACAATAAATATAAAAGTTTTTAAGTGGATTTCATAGCATTTACCAAGATCTAACGCATGTTGATAACTGAAGGTTATGAGTTAATATATGTTAATTATGTGCATGAGTAAAATTAAATAAAAATAAAACAACTTAGAATGAAATGAATATAATTAAAAATATATATCATGTCTAAAAAAACTAAAATAGAGAATTTACCCACCATAAGTTTATTTTCGTATTGGAGAGAAAAAATCTCATATAAATGTCATGTAAACATCAGGTAATAGTCAAGTAAGTATTGAGTATGTATTAGGTGAATATCATGTAAGTAACCTCTAAAATATATCATTAACCATGATTTTTATAATTTTAACAAGTTAGATTTATATCTAACAATTTTGTGTGAGCATGGATGGGAAAAAAATATTCCACCTTCCAATCCAATTTTAAAATTAATAGCAAATTAACTAGTGTTTACCAAGTAGACATTATGATTTACAAAGCTTTTTTTTTTAATAATATTTGTGATTTCAAGGAATATTTATGAATTTTCCATTAATTGAACTCAGTGTTAATTCATATCTAACTCAATATTAGTCGATAAAATGATTAACCTTTTATTTTTGTAGTAGATATTATTTTATATGAAAATGTAACTGATGAAAATAATAAAAATTTAAGTGCCATAGGATTCAACCAATAAAAAAAATTGTAAACAAAATAAATCTTTTAAAAATTTGACTAATGTCATTGGAGACCACTTACTCATGACTTGCTTCTTATGGGTGCCTATATAAAACCACACGTTCTAGTTTTTAGATAAACAAATATAGAGAGATGGAGAGAGGAATAAGGAAAACATTCTACAATATTATGTATGAATGCTCATGTAATTATACAATATATATTATGTATGTAATTTAAGAAATAAAAGGAATGTTTCGGCATACCTTAATACATTTTACTATGTGCTTGATGATAAATGTTTAGTTTCCATAAAGAATGTCCATTTTCAGTAAAGTTTCATAGTTATGTTATTATATTTGTAATGTTTCTTTATACTTTATAATGTTGTGAGATTATGTGTGTTTAATTTTCAAATTATTAGTAGGATTTCCCTTTGACATCATATAATAGGGGCTTGGTACTCTCTATATATCATTATGTAGTCACTCAAATTTGGTCATGAATACTTGATAATGCCAATTTTCTCCCTATTTCATTTTAATTGACTTGAGCACTTAATTTGGACTTATTTTTTGACCTTACTCTATCCTAAGCATCTATATGGACCTTTTTATTTTTTAAATTTCTATTTGACACTTATAGAAATGTTTCTAATGGCTAAAAAATTCTCTAAGCATCTGTATGAACATCCTAGACCTGAACATTACATATTTTCTTGAGGACAAAAAATTACAGTGGGGGAGAATAGTGACAAACATGTCCCCTTTGGGAAATTTCTATCCTTAGCCTTATAATGGTCATGTTTCAAATTTGAACACTCCCTTACAATGTGGTATGTGTTTTTAAAATATGTAACATGAGGGTTTATCTTTGTATTTTTATAAAAGTACACTTAATTCACTTATTATTTCACTTGGTAATTTTTAGTAATTTGACCTGTCAAAGTCAAATTACTACCTATATTATTTGAAACCTTCCTAAATCTCACCAATATCCCTTTGTAACAAGTCAAACCGATCAAATGTGGCCTAAAAGCATTAATTTTGATTTAAAAAATATCAAAAATGTATTGTAAATGGGTCATTTTATTTTCAAAAGAGCATTTTCAAGTTCAAATATGTAGACAATCCATGCATAGGTATTAATTTTGAAAGAAAATTGAACTTTCTGGGAGCTACAGGTGGTTTCAAGACTTCAAATTTTGTACATAGGGTCATCATGAGTTGGAGAAATTTATAAAAAAGTTTCATGGCCATTTTATGAGTGAAGATACTCATTTTTTTGTAACATTCCTCATCATGTCCGTTGGAGATCACCATTGGAGCAGGCATTGTTTTGGAGTGCTACAGAGGTTTCTAAGTCCAGGTAAAAGATTTTAAAGCACGGGATGATTTTTTTCATCATAATAAGACCATTATAATTTTTAAAAACTCTAAATTTTTAGAAAACTATGCTTATACAGGTTTTTGCAAGCAAAAATGCATATTGGTCAAAATTGGGTTTTTTGACTTTTCAAGCAAAATGTGATTTTAGAGTGTTTTTATAATATGGTACAGACCACATAATAATATTTTTAGTCATTGGGAATAATTTTAATATTTATTTTTATTCTGGTGAAATTTCTATTTTTTTAGTTCTAGATACCCTTCCTAGCCTCCTGTTTAGATGCTCATATATTTCACCACATGTAGAGTTTTGATGAATATTATTAGTATGTTTTTAGGACCCATATTTAATTATAATTCATGAAAAATTTAGACCATTTTATGGGATGTGCTTTATGAAAAACTATTAAGAGTGCAGGTAGCTCAGAATGTAGTTAGAACCCCACAGGCATATTTCTCCACCTGATAACTTTTTATATATTTTTAATGGGAACCCAATATTTTCATGGATATTTTGGGGGTAAGTTTTATACATATAAATATAATTGTTTTGAGATTTGGAGGTCTGTACTTCATAAACCATCATTTTGAAAATTCAGCTTCAAAGCCCACCTAAACCCTCAAAAAACTAGTTTTGAAAAAAGTTGATTTTATTGACATCAAATCATCTTGGATAAACATAAAAACTTTTCAAATTTCAAGTATAATTAGAGAGGATTACATAAATGTCAATTTTATGCATGGAGATATACATATGAGGGAAGAAATCATGTTTTTTGTGAAACAAAGCATGTAAAATTAAGTACATGACACTTCAATAAAATCCAATCAATGTATTTAAAATAATAATAATTTTTATTCATCCTCAAATTTTAATTTTCCTATAAATCATCTTGTAATTATCTCAACCAGCTTGATCAAAATGGCTAATCTGCAGGAAAATGACACAAGATGGGCCTAGTCAACCCTGTTGACTAAATGGTGAAGGTTTTCGCATTAAAGTCACATTTTTTGTTGATTAATTTTTTTTTTCAAGTGTAATTTTTTGTCTTTTAAGGTTTCATGTATTCTTGTTGTAGGTTTAATGGAGTCAAAATGCATAGATTATCTTTTAGGCCTAGTTGGTCAAATGGTCAACTTAAAGAATGACGTTGAAAATATATTAAATGAATTAATTTTGGATTTATCACATGGAATATATGTTTTTTTAAGTGGATATATCATTCTCAAGTCAATCCACAAGTTTTAGTTCATGCAAGTTCAGTTAACTAGTCCTTAAGGGTCAAATCTCTTCAGTCGACTTTCTTATGTTCCAAAACATGTTCAAACACTCAAGTGGAGTTCCCTTTTTGTATGTTGGTGTGGATTTTCATGCATGAATTTTTTTTTAATTATCCATGGGCCCCACCACTTTCCTTCCACACCAAAATTTGAATATTATGCAAATTTTAATAAAGTTTGGGGATTTTGATGATTTATTTTAGTATTATAAAAGGATTAGGTCTTGAGTTAAGTAACCAAGACTAATCCTTCTCTAAAATAAAATCCACTTAGTCTTTTATTATATTTTGAGACATATATATTGGCTTTTCAAGCCATTATTGAAGGAATTCTTAAAGTAGAGAAGAAATTGTAATTGACACCATTTTTATCAAATAAAAGAAGATTTTTTGAATATGGTTTTGGATCAAAATAGAGTGTAATTTGACTATGTACCAGCATATAAGTGGCATCTAATTTAATTTTTTTTTAGGTCCTTTCCACACCTACTGTGAAAATATCATCCTCTACAGGTCATTTGAAGAGATAGAAATAGAATTTTGCAATCCAAAATCTTTTCAATCCTTCATCTGAAATATTTATGTTTAGGAGCAATCTAAAAAAAAATTTATTGATTTATATTTATGCCTTTAATTTCAATAGATTTTAGATAATACCAATTATTCAAGTGTCTCACCCCTTTAATTAGGATTTCCTTTCAGTTTTTCCTTCTTTTCATCCAAAAAAACCACAGTAGCTCAGATATAATTGATAAATCTAAAGGGAACCAGCCCTCTTTGGAGGTTATTCTCAATACAGAGTCACCCAAACTCTGATAAGATCCAATTGTATCATCTAGAGTGAGGCTGCTTTTTGCACATCCTCAAGCAGGATGCACTCTAGAGTGATAACATTAATTTCAATATAGAGGCACACACTACTGCACATTAAACAAAACTTCTTTCTTCCCAATTATAATTCTAATCATTTGAAATAGTCCTCAACCAAGTTCAAATCCTATTTTATCCAATCCAAAGCAAAGTATGATCTTCAATCCATCTCTATATGAATTCATATAGTCAAAGGAGTAAAATTTCACAAAGTACTCTAAGTGGAAGAACTACATGGGTTTAATTTCCCTATTTAGATTATTGATTACATAGGGAACATTTAGTCATCATGAGGGTGATTGGAGCTAGCTCAATCTATTATACTCTTCTCTTTTCTATTTGTATATTTTTAATCATTGCAAGCTCTATTAGGGTTTCAACTTTGAAGAAGTCATTTTTAGGTCTTCCACACATATCCTAAGGTTAAACATCTGCACACATACCTAGTTTAAATTATTACAAATAATTATAACTAGAGTATCCTAATTCTAGTAGATGACAAGATCAACCAAATCAGGATTATAGTGGCACTCGATCCTATCCCAAGTTGAATAATTTCATACTTCATCATTTTTAATGTTAATATTTGTGAAATTGCAGGGTCAGTGCTTGTTTGTTAGTTTCAATTATCTATTTGCATCATAGAGTCAAATCTCAGATAGAAACAACTAAGTTTTTTGTTTTGTTCATTGTTAATCATATTTAATTTTCTTGCACTTTGTCAAATTAAGTACTTTACTTTCATTCTTCTTGTTGAAATTTCATTTATAGCATTTTTTTATTCTATTTAATTTATTTGAATTAGGGTTAATAAATCAATTATTTCAAATTTTGGTAAAACATTTTTCACCTTTAATGATTGTATAATTGTTACACTTAGTTGATATGCTAGCATAGGAGTGTCTACTTTTTGAGCATGCAAAACCAAAACATGAATAATAGGATAAGCACAAAATTATCCAACATATGTTGATGTGCCACATGTCATTAATAATAACAAAGAAGTTAATAACATTCATAAACACTTATACTTCTAGGTTTTTCATGGTCATCAATGTAAGCAAAAGAGTGGAAAGGATGGATTTCCTTGATATTGAGGATATTGGATGACCTTATCTTGATGAGGTGAAATTTATGTTGTATTGGGCCTTCAATCCTTTCCAATAATTGAAGAAGCTCAACACACTAGTTCAACAAGTGAAAATACAGATCAAGGTGGCTAATGAAGCTCTAAGGGACATGGTGATAATTAGATTACCCAGTCCTCTAATGGGCGATAACATATAGACAAAAAGTGAGTGAAACAAGGGATAAAATCCCTTATTTATATGTTTAATGAAAGAATCATGGCAAAGGATATTCCTAATTCTCAAGATATATGTGCTTATTTTGAGTCGATTACAGCACTAAAAGGCAAAGGTGGGGCATTTATTTGAGCTTGTGGTGATACTAATGAAAATTCATGGATGAGAACATTATAAGTAGTATCAAAAATTTTCCAATGATACTACATGGTTAAAACTCATAAAAGACTTTCCATCCAACCCTATCGGTAATACAACCTAATTGTGATTACATTCAACTTAATCAAATTTTCATTTTTTACATAGCACTCTAAATATTAATGCTTTATTTTTGTATTATAATATATATAAGTCATGTTAAATAATTTTGGTGTATTATACTATAAATATAATTATGATAAAAGTGTACATGTGGACACTCAAGACAATATGTGTGTTCATATTTTGTAGATGTAATAATTCAAAAATAAAATGTATGTATATTTCCTAGGGAATTGTATTATCTTTGTAAAAGATTATATTCATGCCTCATATAATAATTTGCAACAAGCTATATGGAAAAGAAACCAAAGCGACATGTCATCTAGATGATAGGAACTAAAGATTACCCAAAATGTTGTTAATGTTATAGAGAGGAGATCCACCTCCTTACCTCATTTTTCCCAATGTGTATGATTTTTATTTAGAGTGTAATATATTTATTTTTATTTTGTCTCAGTAATTTGGGTAGTCTTTTTGTTCAAGGTAATGTGGTTTTCTAAATTTTTAGGTTGCGAATAATATTACTAAAATACAATGAAGCCTACATGGGACAAGGATTCTAATGAAGCTTATTTAAGGTATTTTAATAGGTCACATGTGGTATTTTCTTGGTCATATTTGCATTTTCATGTAACAAATTGTAAAATCCCTTGAGAGTGTTCTATGTTGTAAGTTGTAGATGCGATTTATTAATATCATATTTGAGCCTATCAAGAATGGGATGTGAGGTATAATTTGTAAAATTGATTACTATTTTTATTGAGATAAAGTGTTGCTTACAATCACATTTAATCTTTTGTTTCTCATATAATGTTTAATTATATAGAGTTATGAGTTTATATAAATGAAAATGTCTCAGAGTTTTTATAATTTTTATAGTAATTTAGTGATTTTTATAGATCAATGGATAAAAGCACCATTAACAAAAAAATGTATCAACAATTTTAATTAATAAATATTTTTAAATTTTTTATTAAGAGAATTTCGAGTATTTAGTGAGGAGTGTCTTGTATGTGTTTTATATTAGATTAAAAAAATATTTACACCAATATAATATTTTCTTTATTTTTATGAGAAAAACTAGATTAAGTTATTAGTAGGAAATAGAGAATATAATTTTGTTGGTGATATTTGGTAATATGAGAAAGCTTGAATTAAGTCTTTGGTAATAAATAGAGAATACAATTTTTTAGATAATATTTGGGAATATGTTTGTTTTGATCATATTTGAAAATAAGTGAATAAATAGGACTACTAGTGACAACAAATTGAGCATATATATCATATAAGAGTTTCATTTATTTTTCAAATATGGTTGTGTGGTTAATTGTTTATGTGAATTAACACCTTACAATTCATAAGGAGTGCCACCCTCTAATAAATCCTAGAAAGTGGAATTTTGACCTATTTTGGTTATTGTTTTTGAAATTATTATTCTAAGTTAAATAATTGAGAGGGGACGGGCGAGGTGGGGGAGTTCGATATATTACCAAGGTACTATATACACAATCAAGGCAAACATTTTGCATGAATATATCCATAACTGAAGAATATGTCATAAGAGGACAAAAATGTATGTGATAAGTGTCATTAGAAGAATGCATGCAAATAGGTTAATTTTATATATCGATAAGAGACTCATTGTTAAATCTAGTTAGAGTGTTTGATTTATTAGGGATAACATTCACATTGGGTTTTAAAAAGTAGTTTTTTGATAAAGTATGTGAGTTTAGCTTGTTCCCTTGTCCATTTTCAAAAGTGAGGTGCCATAGATGTAATATATTTGCAAATTTTACTTGGAAATAAAAACTTAATGGGTATTTATTAATACCCCCCTTTTTTTAAAGAGTAATCTATGTTTATTTGGTTGTATCTTAGTGCTTGGTTATTGATTTATTCTTTGTGTAGAGGTTGTTTACTTTAGTTTGTGTGCATGCCTCCATTAATTAAATTGCATTGGTAAAACCACCTTTTATCATCTCAATTTCAAGTGAGACTTCATTTTGAGGATGACACCCTTATCTCATGAAGGACATATCATCATGGTTGGTTGTCCATCATAATTTTTTAGGGTATTTTTTGGAGTGTAGCATGGGTAACACAAAAATACATCAACATCTTGGTTTTTTTCCAAGAATATCTTATTTGTGTGAGTTGAGGGTTGGGAGGCTTTTGAAGTAGTTTTTGGTAAGTTTTTAGCATGGCAGATGAGTTATTTTACAATTTTTTTTATTATTCTTTTTTTCTATGAAAATGAAGTTCCAGTAGAAAGTTTGGCTCTAGCGCCAAAGCTACCATAGTAACTTTGGATTTGAGACATGTTGATTTTTTTAATACATGTTAGTAGAATGTGGGTTTCAAAATTATTGTATAGGGTTTGTTTGATTTTTTATCATGCCACTTTTTTATATGAATATGGAAATGACTATGTGCTAAAGGTATTTTTTGGAAAAGTGGGCGATGATTCCCATACACTAAAATATGTTTCTATTACACATTATTTTGGAATTCCCATTCAACTGAAAAAGTTTGTGTGTGTGTGTTTAGACATGGAAAGAGACAAATATGGTACCCACAAGGATAATAAGATATTATGTGGATCATTTTTTGAAGAGGATATGTTTATTGGTGTTTTAGGTTGATATTATAAGGTTGTGGGTGTTGGTTCTTTATATAGAGAATTAGCACCCTCATGACTAAGAAAAAGAGATGGGAGGTGCTAAATTAAGAATATTGGTTGATGCTTAGAGTTATTTTTAAGATTTGGCTTTGGAGCTAAAGTTATTGTATCACTTTGTCTCTAAAATGAAAGTATCAATTTATGGACCTGAGCATTGAAGTAAAAATAAATACTATACTAATAAAAATAAGAGTTGCACATTACACTTGTTGTATGTGATTATAGAATAACCTATTGTTTGGCATTGGAAATGGTATAGGTATATGTGAATCATAGTTGGTAGATATCTTGTATTACGCACAAATGAGATATTAATGATACAAAATTAATGACACCTTATCAATTAATGATTTTAAAGATAATGTTATGACTATTACAGATGTAATGATGGATTTTATTGACAAAAGTGGATGGAAGGTGTCTATGTGCAAAACTATAATATGTAGATTTTATGGCAAAATAGTTGTAAAAGTTTTTATTAGATATGAGGGCTTCAAAAATGGCATGTCAAGAGGACCTTGAGAGTAGGAAGGGATATAAAAGGATTTCTGGAGTGCATTGGGTACTAGAAGAGTAGGAGGAGACTAAATAGCCAAGTAGTGAATCCTAATTAATGTACAAGAATCTTGTGACTTGTGAAATACCTAAGAAAGATAAGATATTTGGAAATAGATATAACAATGTTTCAAGGATGAAACATATAATGATTTTAGGGGAAAATATGGGTAGAAAATATTATAGTGTTATCCAACATTCAATTTTAGATTTAGAGAAAAAAATATTATATTAAAGTTACCATGCCAAAATTATTATAGCAATGCCACATTAGGAGCTAATAGAGTTGAATACCAAAATAAGTTCCAATGTAGAATCACCAAAGTAAGATGAAATTAAGGAATGAGCATTGACCATGCAAAACTAGACTCTTTTGAGATAGAGAAACATTGAGTCCTTAAGTATTGAAGTGGATTACAACTAGTTATTCGATCTAGATTGAAGTTGGTTAAATTCAAGATGATGGGTGAGGCCTATCTCTATGCAAAAACTATTAAGGAGTTAAATTAGAAAGGGAAGAAATAAACCTGCTTTAGATAAGTCCAAACCATCTAAGCCAATAAAATGGTGTGATAAACACAAAAGTAGCAACAACTCTAACATAGATTATCATGCATAAAATACTTTGCTTGCATGGATAGAAATAGAGGGTGATGGAGTTAAGACATCAAATAGAATCATTGACATAGATCCTAGCATTATAGATAAAACTATATAATTAACCCCCATAGCATTAGACATTGAATTAAAATGCATATTCCATTGAGAAATGTGGGTGCAAGGGAAACTACTATATTTTATAATCAATGGTGATAGCATGAATAACCTCATATCTACAACAACCATCAAATGATTGAATAATCATGCCCTCATCCACAACCTTAAAAATTGGGATGGTTCAGTTCCTTCAACAACAAAGGTATTCACACCACTCTATAATGTCACTTTTCATATGATATTTATCCATTCAAGGAAGAATTAGTTTCTGATGTATCCCTCATTGATGTATGTGATGTACTCCTTGGACATCCATACATGAATATGTTAGGTATGTTCATTGATTTTAGGTTGTCATTGATGTCAAAGAGAGCATGAGATACTAGTAAATTAATGACAAATAAGTTGGGTTTGATATATTTATGGTGTGGTCATATTGTAGAGACCCTATGGGGTGTTATGAGTGCTTATAGTGCTTATAGAAGTGAAAGGAATTCATCAGAGCAGTCATATGAATGTCTAGGTTTAAGTAGTCATCTTGATAGATAAGGTTGAATGAGAAGATTGATTATGTCATATTTTTCACATGTGAAGGTCTTAGGAGAATTTTTATACATGAATGGATTCCCCTATGAGAGGTGATCATGTGGTTCAAATTTTAGGTATGGACATTGAGTGTAGCAAAATTTATTAGGGTGTAACTTTGGCTTCATAGGTGGAGTTCACTAAATTCTCATACTTAGCCAAATTTACATTATTGAAGATCTACGATGATCATTTAATCAGACAATGAATATATATGGTGAATAATTAATCTAACTAGATAAGTATCTAACAAAGCATGTGATCTTGTCAGATATTGATTGAATGGCACGTGTGAAGTCAATATGTCAAAGGTTCCTGAGATTACATGCATTAGTGGCATGTGTCTCAATCATGATGATTTAACAGAAGATAAATGGTACTTGGTTGTTTATTTAGATGGAGATCAATAGTGTGGTTTGATTCAAATAGTCAATATGTAAAAGGTACATAGGGCTGCCAAGTGGCACGATCTCAAAATTAAGGATCAAAGATCAACATGGAACATTAAAGAATTAAAGATAGGAAGCTCACAAAGAGATCGATGAAGTGTATTTGTTTAAAGTTTTTAGGGGACATGAGATGATGACAAGTGTCAGATGTTTGGTATTTACATAGTGACTATTGGAATTTGAATATTCAAATTAACAAAGGAAAACCCAGTGCCGAGTATTTTTCTAATATCTTTTGATCTAAGAGGAATTTTTTGATGGAGTAAAAAGTAAAGTTGAAGAGTAATTCAAGATAAATAAATAAAATTTTATTATAAGGTCTAAATATTTTCAAATTTGTATATATTAAGTTTAAAATTTGACTATTTATTTATTCATGTTGTTCTTGTGTACAAATTATTGTTTAAGCAATTTGTGTTTTAACAAAAGAGTGTTTTGGTGGATGTATTCATTTTAAGTTGTCTTAGAGGTCATATGGAGTGGAACCATGTATTTTAAAGTGTTATTTTATTTTTAATTATCTTAATTAAGTGATAAAGTGGTAATAGGTCTCCATGAGACTTATAAGGTCTACTAAGGCATAGCTACTTAAGTGTGACCCATGGATACTATGCCCAACCTCTGAGGATGGTATTATTCTATGTGTTAGCATGATATAATTCTTAAGGGTTAAGATAAGTTTTATTTTTGACATATATGTTGATATTCATGAATACTCTATAAAGAGTGAATTCTAAGGTAATGGACTCTAGACTTGTATGTGGATGTGTTGAGAGATCATAAGATAGAGACGAAGGAAAGAGATCATAAGGAGTGTACTTAATGGATGGAATAAAGTAAAGAGTAGATTGAGAATGATAGAAAAAGCCTAAAGTGATCCAAAATGGGTGTTTGGATGCATTTATTGTGTGATAAATTTTGAGTGTGTGTGATGAGTTGAAAGAGAGGTGTTATACATTATTTCTTCAATCAAATTGAAATGTAATATAAGTTCTAGAGTTGTTGATTTCATAAGGTGTTGTGTGGGTGTTCAACATCTAGAATAAGTGGGTGATTGTTCATACTTAGGGGTGGGTGCTCCCTATAAAGTGGGTGCTTCACTAAAATTTCTTATGTTTGTGATCATCTTATAAGACAATTAGTCCATGTGTTTGCAGGCTTGAGAGTGGGTTTTATTCTCTAAGAGGGTTTCCCACATAGATCTTGTGTTATGTGTATGATCTTGAATCATATTTATTATTCATTTTTATGAACATCTTGTATGTTTTATGAATGCTTGTGGTAATTTATTAAGAGTTTGAAAGGATTACAATTAAATTTTGAAACATCTTGCAGCACTGATTCACCCCCCTCTCAGTGATTGTACCTCCAACAATTGGTATCAGAGCGAGACTTTCATTGAAATTTTAACCACTTAAAGGTGACTTAAGGTATAATATGTAAATTCAAAAAATGTATGGTTTCTATACAAATCAAGAATTTTTGTTCAATGGGTCAAATTATGATTTATGGAGTGCAAGGATGAAGACATACATATGTCTCTAGGGTTTGATACTTGGCAATCTATCATAGATGGTTATACTACACCAGCTACTCCTCCAACTAGTGCTTCTGATAAGAATTTGAGTGAGAATAATTCTAAAGATATGAATGCTATCATTTATGGTCTATCCAAGGTTGAGTTCACCAAAGTGATCCATTATAAGTCTACCAAAGAAATTTGGGACAAATTACAGACTATCTATGAAGGAGACTCAAAGGTAAAACTGGCTAAATTGTAGACCTACTGAAGGAAATTTGAAGGTCTCAAAATGAAGGAAGAATATATTTTAGCATCCTATCTTCAAAGGGTTGATTAGGTAGTAAACATGATTAAAGGTTTTAGAGAGGTAATTGATGAAGCTACTGTAGTATAGAAGGTATTGCGGACTCTTACACTCAAGTTTGATTCAAAAGTTTTTTCTATAGAATAAAGTCATGATCTCACTCAGTTGAATATGGATGAACTACATGGAATTATTACTACCTATGAGATGAGATTTGAAGAGGACAAACCTCCTAATAAGGAATCAACCTTCAAGGTGATTGAGGAGACAAAAGCTAAGAAAAACAAGTTAAGTCTTGAAGATTTTGATCTTAACGAAGATCAACTTGAAGCCATGATTTCAAGAATATTGAATGTAGGATCATGTAAGTATGAAGGAAAACTTCCTTTTAAATGTTTTTCATGTGGTAAATTTGGTCATTTTGTAGCTAAATGTCCATACAAGTTTGAACTCAAAGAAGCTTATAAGGAATCTTATGAGGATGAACACGAGAAATCTAAGGGTCCTATTAAGTACACAAAGTTATTCAATAAGAAAAATAGAAAGAAGGAATCATACAAAGGCAGTAAGATCCTTTACCATGAAGAAGATAGTAAATCATCTACAGAAGAAGAAGTAAACACATCTGATAGTGATGATTCTTTTCATAATAAGGACAAGGAGCCATTGTTCATGGATTTTGGTGATGATGAAGGTGAATGTTCTTTAAACATATATTTCATTGGCATAGATAGATCATATAAATAAAATGAGAAAGTCACTCTTGAAGATAAATATCTAGATATTGAGGAAGAAATGAAGATACTACAAAGAAACAATAGAAAATAAGATTTCTTGATTAAATCCTATGAGGAGCAAATTGGAATTTTTGAAGGTTGGGTAATGAAGCCAAGGAGCATGATGATATCACACATCTTAAAACTCAGGTTTTTACTCTTAATAAAGAAGTAAAGAGTAAGGATGAAGAGTGTATCATGTATCAATCAGAATTAGAGTCTTTGTAGATGAAACTAAATCAAGCTATGAACAAAGATACAATTGATGATTTAGATAACAAGGATGAATTTATGAATGATCTTTAATACTATGAAAAGCGATCCATTGTGTTTGAATCAAGAATGAATGATGACACTAGGGAACATGAAGATAATATCAAGCATCTCAATAATCAATTAGAAACTACGTCTACAAGCCTAAAATCCAAAGAATTTGAGTGTTTAAGGTATGTGATTGAAATTGAATCACTAAAAACTAATTTAGACAAGACATATTGTAAGGTGAAGTCATTTGTGAAGTATGAAAAAAGCTCAAATGATCTTGACAATATTCTAAGTAGTAAAAAGCATGTTAGTGATAGATCTGGTATTAGATATAAACATGAACAAAATCATGTAACTAAATACAAGATAAAGGCTTTGAAGATCAATCATCAGCCAAGGAACTAAGGTATTGATAGAATGAAGAAAAATCAGATCAGACAACTAAATGTTATGAAGTATGCAAATTTCAATGATCATTGTTACTCTTGCAATCAATTTGGTCATAGGTTAAAAGATTGTAAAAGATCCTCAAGTAATGAATTTGGATGGAATTATGATAAATACAATGATAATAATGAATAATATCATCACTCAAGATATTCAATAGGTTCACAAGGAAAGAATGACGTATTTTACTACAAGTGTCAAGGATTTGGTCATATTGCAAAATTTTATAATATATTCATTAGGAGACCAAATGATCAGGTACATGAACTAATTCATGAAACTTAAATGAATCATATTATATCTCAATCACAAGGTATGTACAATCTAAAAAACCTCATTTTTTTCAAATGTCATGAGAGAGGTCACATAATAAGGTTATGCAAGAATAGTCAATATTCTACTTCAAAAATTGTCAATCTTGTCATAAAGAGAAGGAGTCATAGTGAATGGAGGCCTAATAAGGTAAATAAAAAATAAGCTCAAATTGGATTATTTTCCATTATAGAATAGGGAAAAAGTTCAAGTATCAAGTGAAAATCCTTATCTGTCCAAATGGATAAGGAAATCAAGTAGGATCCTGAAATAAAAGAAAATAATAAGGTTAAAAACTCATTCAAAATCAATCTAAAGATGGAGAAGGATTGTAAGTCAAGTAAGAACATGTAGATATTATAGTCTCCTAAGTTTTGGGATATTTCATCCCTCTATGACAAGTGGGTGTCTCTACCTATGCTTTGTAGGAGACATATTTCATGTATGGAAGCAAGTGTGTGTGCTCTAGGTAATGATCAAAATGCCAATTAATATAAAGGTATGTTATTTTCAATTTGATAATATGCAAGGTATGCATTGACTAAGGGGGAACATGTGTGAGAAGTTTCAATTTCAAAAATCTTGTATAGTATGGTTTCAGAATAATTGACATGAGATGGAACATGATGTTAGGGGGAGATTTTTAAGCTCTATGAGGAGTTTATCAGGTTCAAGGATAGAGAAGTCCAAGTTCAGATTGGTGAATATCAAAGGGGGGGGAATAATTCATATGATTTAATTTTTTAAAGTATCCTAAGAATATTAAATATATTTGAATGCCTACATGATGCTAAGGAATTATTGTTGGCATGTTGAGGAAGATACCCTTTGTCATTAATGTTAAAGGGGGAGAAAGATGAAAATAAAGAAGTTAAAATAAGTATGAAGTAATTATATGGGTGTTTTTCCATCAATGACAAAGGGGGAGATTGTTGAGCATGGTCATTGATGTTAGGTTATCATTGATGCCAAAGAGAGCATGAGATACTAGTGCATTAATGGCAAAGAAGTTATGTGTGATAGCTTGATGGTGTGGCCATGTTGTAGAGACCCTATGGGGTGTTACGAGTGCTTATAGTTATTATATAAGTGAAAGGAATTTATTAGAGTGTTCATATGAGTGTTTAGGTTTAAGTAGTCATCTTGAAAAATAAAGTTGAGTGAGTAGATTGATGACATCATATTTCAAATGTGTGAAGGTTTTAGGAGTATTTTGATACATGAATGGATTTCCCTATGAGAGATGATCATGTGGTTCAAATTTTAGGTCTGGACATTGAGCGTAATTTTTTTTTATTAATGTGAAAATTTGGCTTCTCAAGTAGAGTTCACTAAATTCCCATACTTAGCTAAATTTGCATTATTGAATATCTATGGTAAGCATTTAATTAGGCAATGAAGATCTATGGTGAATAATTAATCTAACTAAATAAGGATCTAATGGAGCATGTGATATTTGTTGTCACTTAGATTTACATCTTTTAAGGAGATGCAAATCTCTCCTCATCCAAGTGGCATAATGGAATCAGCTCTACACTCATGGGTAGACTAGGGAATGAAGTGAATCTCTAGATAGGGCTAGCTCCCTTGATTTACCACTTTAGATTGAAACTACTACTAAACTTGGGGGGTGAAAAGGGAGAAGGATAACTGAAATAAAACTAATCTAAAGGAATTGATACACTAATAACATAATGACATCCAACCATATGCATATTACACTTGAAATTAAAAGACAAACTAAACATACACTTCTCCAATCTTCACCTTCTCACATCAATGCTACATTATGTGGTTATAGATGGATGTGAAAAGTTAGGAGGACTAGACAAGAGGCCTATGAGAGCACTAATAAAAATAATATCTCACTCAATCCATGACATCTCCTAAAACACTTCACATGCCCTACAAGAATAAGCTTTCCAACTATAAATAAGATGAAAGAATGATAAAATATGTTAAGGAATCCATAGTCTTCACTTATGCAAAATAAAACATTCCAAATGAACACACAAATAAAATTCATATAAGAGGTAACAATCAGTTTTTTTATTGATCAAAAGGTATACATTTGAGTAGGTATTCACCATACTCATGTGGAACATCTAATATAATGCCAAAATAACTAGTTCTTATAGAACTTGAGAGAGAGAGAAGAAGAGAGAAGTCCAAGGGTCACAAGGACACTTGTCAAGATGATAAAAAGATTAATTTGTGCATTTGGATAGGGTATGAGATGAACCAATCAAGGTCAAGAGATACAAGTGTCAATCCAAGTCATAAACTTTATGAAAAGTGGCAAGAAACTCCTCATTCTAGCTCAAAAAAATTGGCTACATGATTAGCCCTATTTTAATACCTCATAAATTATTAGGACTAGGTATTATGGTTGAGATTAATTTTAATGAAATCACTCATGCCTCTCTATGCATTGGTTGTATGCCTAGTCATCTAGTATCACCTAAAAAGGAGCAATCATCATCTGTTGTCCACAAACCTAATCTTCCATGTACCCTACACACTTGGCTTCCAAAAAGAGATTATTTTATCATGAAAATACATAAAACATAGTTAATTACATGTTTTAATTCCATCCATGGCCTTATAATAATCATGGACACCTTCAAAATCTATCCACTTGAAGTTTTCACACTTCTCCCTAGCTTGTCCGTTAGGCCAGTTTTGACTGGCTGAGTTAAAGCACCTAGTTTGGACACTGAGGAGTTTTTTCAAGGAATAATAATGATATTTTTAGTTATATTAAGTCTTAATATTTTCATCCATATGATTTTCATCTATTGAAACTTCCTACAACCTACAAAAGACACAAAATAGTGAGAAAAATCTTATTTTGTATTATATCCATACAGTTCCATATAGCGAGTTGGAATGTGTAATACATTAATGGAGTCTCTTTCAAGTTAAAATAGGTATCATGGTCCAAATTTTCCATTATAATTCATATCCAACTCCATTTATCCAAACTGGTCTAAGCTGAGTGTTTAATAGGGTCTTAGGCCTATTTTGAGTCTTAAGCTTTGTTCATGAAAGTTGGACATCTAATTTGCCAAAAAAATTAACTAGTTTGATGTTAAATGACCTAAATAATTCTCCCAAAATCCTTGGTATCCCATGCATATTCTCTAGGAAGATATGAGCAGTTGAATGTGACCTATTCGAGCTTGTTTTCCTCTTCCTTGTAGGTTTGAATGGGATTTTGAGACAAAAATGGATTTTTTATGTGATTACTTTGAAATTTAAAGGATTTAACACATCATATTTGACTCCAAAAACATTACCAATTGATTCTTAATGCACATCTCATGCTAAAATGGTGGATGACCCTCTATTTGAGCATGGCCTAATCCTTACCTAGTAGCCTTGTTACAAGGTTAAGCCTAAAATGACCCTTTTGATGCAATACCTACATTAAAATGGATTTAAAATCTCAAAATTCATCCCAAAACATTATATAACAATTTTAAATGCATGTCTAAGGCCCAAAGTAACATTGGTTTCTTATTTGGACTTTAGGCCTAAATATGCCTAGTAGGGATGACTGTAACCTTGACCATCTAGAAAAATTTGCTTAGTTCCCTTCCTTTGTGATTGATATATCATGTTAATATATATTTATTATAAATCCATACATGTTTTCTCAATGTTAAAATATCATTTGGTTAGTCTCCTTGCCTATTTTGACCTCATTTGCTTGACCAATCAAAGTTTTGATTTTCATGATTGGCTGACCTCTGAGACAAAATAGTGAGGTATATCCTTCATTTTAAAAGAAAAATGAATATTTTAAAAGTAATATTAGGTATTTATTAGGCTCTATATCAAATTTATTATCTATATTCATTCACTTAGGCACCTAACCAACTCCATTTGTCTAAAAAAGGCCTCCAAAAGGACTATTTTCCTCCATCTCTCACCTCCACCTAAATACAATGTACTTATACTTTCCCATCATGTTATAAACATTTAATTCATGCTTAATAAACTTTAAATTCACCCTAAAACATTCCTCTTCTTTGAATTCATTATTCTTATCCATTTAGTAACATGAATTTCCTAGCTTACTTGTACGGGTTGTTACCTTTGATCAAGTAGGGAAAGTAGATGAGAAATATTGAAAGGATATTGGAATGTGTTTAAAAATATTATCAATAAAAAATTGACCATTATTAATTTTTATTAAACCTTCCATCTCTCCTAATCACATTCACGTTTCACTCTACCTTCACTAACTTGCATTACCCTATTGTAAGTGCGTATAGGGATTTTGGGGCCTAAGTAGGTTTTTTTATCATCATGTTTACAGATCATGAATTTACCCAAATAATTTTTTATTTGATCACATAATAATTCATTAGTTTTATCATGCTCATACCCCTTCATGTGCACCTTAGTTCATAAACTGAGAATTCATCCTATGACTGAGACACCTGCTTTTCATTGATTTCTGTAGGTTAGTATTTTCTTTTTGGGGCTTGGTTATATTGTGAAATGACTCCTTGAGTTCACCCTAAAGTAACACAATATGTATTTCACCTTCAACTCATCTTGGGTTCACTTATATGCTCAAAGAAGGCCTAAACTATGTTCTCTTTGGACTGAGACACCCTTGCCCTTAAGACTCTATTATAGGTGTGGGTGTTTGAATTAAGCCTTGAAGACATGTTTTGTACCATTAATAAGGTTTCTATGAACATTTTATATTGATTGACCCATTAGTTCACATTGAGTGACTCTAGGTCACCACTTAGGCACATTTATCATCTTACTACCTATCATGGTCATAACCTAGTTGTAGTTGGCCATTTCTAGATAATTATACACCTACAGAGGGATACCTAACTATAAAATTGCACCTTAAGCCTCCTTCAAGTCATTAATGTGATTTTCACACTTGGTTAGATCCTTAAAAAATGAAAATATTCTTGGCATTGTCATTTTTAGTAAGTGGAGTCACTTTTTAGGTTAAAACCTGTAGATGACACTGATTGAGTTTAGTGTATAAAAGTGCATTTTTGGAGCTCCCAATAACTATCCTCTTTGAGTCATCTACCCTTGATCCTTTTCAAGGTTTGTGTCCTATATATAAGATACAAGGAAATATTATTATTATTATTCAAATCTATTTGAAACTCTATTATGTGATTTCCCCAAGAGGACTAGGTGCTCTATATTTACAGTTTAGGGATTTGATCCCTAAACTAGTCACTTGCCCTTGATCAAGGTAGTTCCTTACTACCCTTTGTCAATCCATCACTCCACATGAGTATGATATGATTAACATAACATGTTGTGACTATAATTTTAACCTCTCTAAGTGATTCAACACTTTAAAATAATCCATTAGCTTTTTGTTAAGCCACCTATAGGTGACTATTCTAGTGTGTAGGCAGAAAATGCAATTATGGACAGTGGGCATTGGGTATGACCCTCAATTTAGTGGTAAATTCATATTCAAACCTTGAAATTAATCATTCACATTCAAAAAAAACTTGGAGAAAGTATCAACACTTTATTTTCAACATGAACACCTCTTTCATGGCACCCTGTTGCATATGTATAACAGTCATAGGAAGATTGACTGAAAGTAATTTGTGAATACAACCTATAGAAAATTTTATTGGAAAATGAGATTGGATGGTTAGGATAAATCAATATAACATTTATAATATGTAAATAGACCTATTAAAACCCCCTGAATCCATTATCAAAGCATGATCATCTGGAAATGATGAAATATTACCTATTGCATCAAAAGTGCCTCTTATTGAAAAGTGAGCTATTTGGACTATAAAATCAACTTGAAAGATGAAACTAATCATGAAAACCATTATGGGAGGAAATCCAACATGATCTAGAACCAACATGACCAATTGGATTGTACAAAGTTGCCAAAAATAGAGCAGAACCTATAGGGTGCACAGAGTAGTAAGAAAATTAGGAAGGTTAACATCTTAGGGATGGTTCATAAACCTCAGGTCAATATTAATATACAACCAAACATAAAATTGAATTTGACTAGGTTTATAATATATCCCTAATACTATTTTGTTTGAGACCCCTTGTGCTGACTGTACCAAGTACAAACCTACAAGTCACTTTAGTGTCTAAATTGCCAAGAAAGGAGTAGAATGGTTTTGGCTTAGAAATGGCACTTTCAGATAAATTCAAATGTGAAAATAAGCATAGGGAAGATAAAGAGTCATATTTCAACATTTTCCAAGTGGTAAACTTCTTAAAGAGGCTATAAAAGTGCCATTTTATTCCTCTTCTTTAAGAAAATTGACTTTTGTTCTAATGAACCTACAAATTTCAATTACCAATAGTGGATTAAGACTTATTAGTACATATGTCAAATTATATCACCCATTTTGACCTTCACATTTCCCAAAAAACTTGTTCAAAGCATTAAATACACCTTTTTGACCCTTAAAATGACCCAAAATGATAAATGGACATAAAAACTAATTGACCAAAGTCAATATAACATTAATTGACATTAATTTAAGTATAATATACCCCATGACACTCATATTACACTTCGTATAGACCTATAAATTCAAATGTTTACCTATAGGTGCCCCAATTTGACTAAAAAGTAAAATTTGGTCAACAAAATGGTGACTCATAGGGTTAGTATGCCTACTATACTAACTAGACTAGTAGCCTTAATCAGTCCATTAGGCTTAGGAGTCATCTAAAGCTAAGACAAACAAGGAGACCTTTGACCATTGACCAATATAAGATAACTAAAGACTACCTCAACCACACAAAGCAAAGGGCAACACAACAAATAAAGTAAACACACACACACACACACACACATGTGCTCAAATCACCTAGGGGAAATTGAAAACAACTATATATGTAAAACTAACAATCAGTCATACCTCCCTTTCTAGGATCAAAGGGAATGCTTCTTGAGTCTTCTTCATGAGATGAATGAGGGTGCCGAGCATGTTGCTCTTTAGATTGAACACTTGATGGACCAGACCTATTCCTTGGCACCTCACTTGACTTGTTATTAAGTAGGTCATCTTCAAATAGGTCTCTAATTTAGACATATTCCTCTTGACCTTGTTTACATACTTCATATCGTTGCCCACTTTCTTTCTCATGATCAACTTTCATATTCTTTGTAGGCATGGTCTCAAAAGGAAAGATCAATTGTTCTTTGAAATATTGAGGCCAATAGAGATTTGTCTTGGCCTTGAAAGGCTAATGTGGATTATTTTATTGCTCAACTATGACATGTTGAACAATGTCATCTTGCTCATCTATGACATCTTGAAAAATGTCATCTTTCTTACCATCACTTGTAACCAGCTCTAAAGGAGTTATAGGCCCCTTGAGATTCAAACTCTTTGAAAATGTCTTCAAATCTTTACCATAGGTCATCATATTCACTTTGATCAGCATCATGAATGGGAACAATAAGAGAAGCTTCTTCATCTTCCTCTTTAGATTCGAATAAGATCTCTTCCAAGATTTCTTCTTCAACACAAGGAGTGTATTCTTCCTCATTAACCAAACAAGGAGACTCAACACAAGAGATTACCTATTCTTCATCACTTAGGACATCTTGAGGGTATTTAAATTATATATCATCTGTCACAATTTGATCTTATTTTTCAAGGGCTGCAACTTCTTCAAACTCCTTCATAATGATGCCAAAACTAGGCATCTTGAAATCTGGTGACCTAGCCTAATAAAGATACCAAGGAGCTACATATTCTTTAGGTAAGAGTTCTGATTTTTCTTCAAAAAATTACTCCTTTTTAGGTTCCACACCACATGTCCATGAAGCAAATGGTGATGGAATGAGGACAAGAAAAACTAGTCGGTGGAGGTGGAACATAGGTCTCAAAATCTGATTGAAAATGCAAATTAGGGAAATCTTTTGGGAGCTCTTGAGGAAGGGAAGGTAGAATTTGAGTTAAAATAACTTTATTTTATTCCTTCTACTTGGAATTAACTTCATTCACATATTATTCAACTTGGAAACTCTCTTGAATTAGGTTAGATTGGGTGTGTTTAGACATAGGATCTTCTTTTGAGTTTAAACCTTCCATCTCACCTTGACTTAGTAATCTCATCTTTGCCTCTAACTCTTCAATTTACTTGGCTAGGTTCTCTTGTAAAAGTCTTTCTTGAAGATCATAGGAATCATCATGAGTATGAAGGATACATGAGAGCTAACATGTAACACAATAATATTCTTGAGGAAGGGTGGGAGGGACTTGCAAAGGATCAACTCTGTTCTCCATTTCACACTCTTTGACAATCTTTCTATCTTCTTTCTTTCCCCATGATTCCACTATCTTACTCTAGATTAGGATGTTAGGATTAGAATCCTTTTCTTAAGGAATGGTAGGAGTTTTTATAGTATCAAGAGTCTTGTATCAAGAGTCTTCTCAACTTCACACTCTTTGTCAAGACTTTTCTCTTTTTCTTTCCCCATGACTCCACTATCTTATTCCAACTTAGGACATTGGGATTATGAGTCTCTTTTTGAGGTGGTGGGGATGAAATATGAGAGGGAAATGAGGGATTTAACTCTAGTTATTTAGCTACTAACATGGACTCCTGAAAATGCATATTATCCAACTCACTTTTCCTATCAAGATTAGCTTCAAACACAAGATTTCTCCTTTCAACACTCTCCTCCAGCTAATTGGGAAAAGGATGACTTTTATATCTTTGATTTGGCTCATGAGTAGGATTCATATATGGTTGATATGGAAATTGAGGAAGTGGATATGAAATCTTATATATTTACTGAGGTTACCTTTCATGAACCCCTAGACTATCCTCTAAGGAAGAAACTAGGCCACTCACATCAAGCATCTCACTTGTGAGCCTTTGTCAATTGGCTCTCTCAATAGGTACCCACTCTATTTTGACCAAATTTAATGCTTATCTCACCTTATGAATGACATGATTATGAATCTATATATCACATCCCCTTTGAGTATCAACATCCAACATATACCTTTCATATCCTAAGAGTATCTTCTTAAAGCTGTAAATGGGTTGGCTTGAGGAGTGGCTAGGTTGACTAAGAGCAAGACATGGAGAAGGTTGATTGTAGGACTGATATACTTCATGAAAGGGCTATAAAGTATCATGTTGGAGCTAATTAAATTCATATTTAGGATGGTAAGGATCATGACAATATTGGTCAAAGACTTTTTCATAATGATAGGGAATGGCACAAGCTTGCAATGTCTCACCAACTTGTAGGGAACAAAAATCAACACCAAAGTCAACCATGAAACTTCATTGAAATAAATAAAATAAATAAATACATTACTAATATCAATATTCAAAAGATAACCTAGGTTTCTTGACCAGCTGATATATCTTTGAAGTCACCATTGATGCTTGATTAGATGCCTCTAAAGGTTGATTATTAAGAGACAACACCAAAAATATCCCAACCTCTTGGAGCAAGGGTCCCATTGGGTATGCCAAAAACTATTATCACTTATATTTTCACCTTTTTAGGAGATGAAAATCTCTCCTCATCCAAGTGGCACAATAGAATCACCTATAAGCTTGTGGGTAGCTTAGGGAATGAGGTGAATATCTAGATAGGGCTATCTCCCTTGATGTACCACTTTGGATTGCAACTACTACTAAACTTGGGGGGTGAAAATGGAGAAGGATAACTAAAATAAAACTAATCTAAGGGAGGTGATATAAAAAATAACATTATGACATCCAACCATATGCATATTACACTTGAAATCAAAGGACAAACTGAACATACACTTCTCCAATCTTCACCTTCTCACATCAATGCTATATTGTGAGGTTATGGATGAATGTGCAAAGCTATGAGGACTAGACAAGAGGCCTATGAGGTAAATAATAAAAATATTAACTCACTCAATCCTTTACATCTCCTAAAACACTTCACATGCCCTAAAATAAGAATCTTTTTAATTGTAAATAGGATGAAAGAATGACAAAACATGCTAAGGAATCCATAGTTTTCACTTATGCAAAATCAAACATTCTAAATGAAAACACTAAGAATAGTCATGGAAGAGGTAAAAATCAGTTGTATTATTGATCAAAAGGTATACATTGGAGCAGTGCTTCATCATACTCAGGTGGAATGCCCAATACAATGCCAAAATGGCTAGTTCTTATAGAACTTGAGAGAGAGAGAAGTCCAAGGGTCACAAGAACACTTGTCAAGCTGATCCAAGGAGTTATTTATGAATGTGAAGAGGGTATGGGATAAAAAAATTCAATTTAAATATCTATAAGTGTCAATTCAAATCACAAACTTCATGAAAAGTGGCAAGAAACTCCCCATTATAGCTCAAAAAATTGCCTACATGATTAGCCCTATTTGAATGCCTCATAACTGATTAAGACCAGGTTTGATGGTTGGGATGAAGTGTAAGGATATCAAGGATTAATCTTAATGGATTGGTTTTATTATTATTCATATGGAATCACTTGGAAAGGATAAATCATCATCTACTATCTAGAAAATTGCTCTTTGCACACTTGGCTTCCAAAAAGAGATCAGTTGCGCATGAAAATCTATACAATATAGTGAATGACATGTGTCAAGGCCTTCCATGGCTGAGTTGAAGCACCTAGTTTGGAAAAATATGATTTTATTTAAGTCATTAGGGTGATATGAGTATTTATATTAAGTCTTAATATTTTCATCCATGTGATTTATATCTCTTGAAACTTCCAACAACCTGTAAAACACATAAAATAGTGAGAAAACCCCTATTTTATACTATGTCTATATAATTCCATACATATATTTGGCATGTGGAGTATATTTAGGGATTCCCTTTCAATTTCCAATATGTCTCATGGTCCAAATATGCCATTATAATTCATATCCAAGTCCATTTCTCTAAATTGGTCCAAGCTGAGGGTTTAGTACAGTTTTAGGCATGTTTTGAGTCTTAAGATTTGTTCATGAAAGTTGGACATCAAATTTGCCAACCAATTTCACTAGTTTGATTTTAAAGGACCTATATAGCTTCACCAAAGTCCTTTGGCTCCCATGCAGATCCTCTTTGAAGATATGAGCATTTGAATGTGACCTATTTGAGCTTGTTTTCCTCTTCCTTGTAGGTTTGGGTGGGATTTTGAGCCAAAAATGTCTTTTTATGTGATTAATTTTCAATTTATAGGCTTTAACACATCCTATTTGACTCCAAAAACATTCCAAAATTATTTTTAATGCATATCTCATGCTAAAATGGTGGATGACCCTCTATTTGGGCATGGCCTAATCCTTACCTAGTAGGCATGTTTCAAGTTTAATCCTAAAATGACCCTTTTGATTTATTCGCTACATTTAAATGGATTTAAAATCTAAGAATTCATTCCAAAAAATTATCTAACAAGTTGAAATTAATGTCTAAGGCCAAAAGTAACATTGGTCTCTTATTTGGACTTTAGGCCTAAATATGCCTAGTAGGGATGACTCCAGCCTTGACCATCTATACAAATTTTCATGGTTCCATTCCTCTATTATTGATCTATCATGTTAATTTAAATTTCTTAAAACTCCATACATATTTTCTAAAGGTCAAAACATCATCTGGAGACCCAAACTATGTTCTCTTTAGACTAAGACACCCTTGCCCTTAAGACTTTGTTGTAGGTATGGGTGTTTGAATTAAGTCTTGAAGACATGTTTTGGACCCTTCCTGAGGTTTATATGACCATTTGATATTTATTTAACCCATTATTTCACATTTAGTGACTCTAAGTCACCACTTAAGCACATTTATCATCTTACTACCTATCATGGTCATAACCTGGCTGTAGATGGCCATTTCTAGATCATTATACACCTGTAAAGGGATACCTGACTATAAAATTTCACCTTAAGCCTCATTAAAGTAATTAATGTTCTTTTAAAACTTGGAGAGGTCCTTAAATCATTCAAATATTCTTAGAATTATCATTTTTAGGAAGTGGAGTCACTTTTTAGGTCAAAACCTATAGATGACATTGACTGAGTTCAGTGTATAAAAGTGCATTTTTGGAGCTCCCAACAACCATCATATTTGAGTCATCTACCCTTGATCCTTTTCAAGTTTATTATACTATATATAAGATATAATTAATAGTATTAGGATTATTCAAATCTATTTGAAACTCTATTATGTGATTTTGACAAGAGGACTAGGTGCTTTATTTTCACAGTTTAGGGATTTGATCCCTAAACTTGTCACTTGCCCCTGATCAAGTTAGTTCCTTACTACCATTTGTCAATCCATAACTCCACATGAGTTTTATATGATAAACATTACATGTTAGGACTACAAGATGAACCTCTCCAAGTGACTTAACACTTTAAAACAATCCCTTATCTTTTTGTTAAGCCACCTATAGGTGATTATTCTAGTATGTAAGCAGAAAATGCAATTATGGAAAGTAGGAAATGGTTTTGACCCTTAATTTAGTTTTAAATTCATATTAATACCTTAAAATTCATCTTTCACATTCAAAAAACACCTCGAGAAAGTATCAACACTTTATTTTCAACATGAACACCTTTTTCATGGTACCCTATTGCCTGTGTATAATAGCCATACGCAGATTGAATGAAAGTACTTTATGAATTAAACCTATATAAAATTATATTTGAGGGTTATGATAAATCAAGATAACATTTATAATATTTAAATAGACCTATTACAACCCCCTAAATCCATTGTCAAAGCATGATCATCTAGAAATGATGAAAGACTGCATGTTGCGTCAAAAGTGCCTCTTATTGAAAATTGAGCTATTTGGACTATAAAATAAACTTTAAAGATGAAAATAATCATGAAAACCATTAAGGGAGAAAATATAACATGCTCTATAACCAACATGATGAACTGGATTATACATAACTGCCAAAAATGGAGTAAAACTTATAGGGTGCATAGATTAGTAAGCAAATTGGGAAGGTAAACTTCTTAGGGATGGTTCATAAACCTCATATCACTATTCCTATACAAATAAACATCAAATTTAATCTAAATAAGTGTATAATATACCATTAAGATCATTTTTTTGAAACCCCTTATGCTGACTGTACCAAGGACAAACATGCAAGTCACTTTGGTGTGTCTAGAAATCCAAGAAAATATTAGAATGGTTTTGGATTATAAATAGAACTTGAGATAATTAAAAACATGAAAAATAGCATGGGGAAGTTGAAGAGTCATATTTCAACATTTTACAAGTGGTACACTTTCCAAGGAGGTCATACAAGTACCATTTTCTTCCTCTTCTTTAAGAAATTTGACTTTTCTTATGATGAACCTAAAACTTTCAATTACCATCAATGGATTAAGACTTATTAGGATGTATGTCACATGACATCACCCATTTTAACCTTCAAATTTCTAAATAAACTTGTACAAAGCATTAAATGTACTTTTTTGACCCCTAAAATGACCCAAAATGATAAATAGATAAAAACTAATTAACTAAAGCCAATATAACATTAATTAACATATATTGAACTATAATACACCCCATGACACTCATATTACACCCCATATATACATATAAAGTCAATTTTTTACCTATATGTGCCTAATTTGACTAAAAATTCAAATATGGTCAATGATATTATCAGACAGTGATCCAATGGTGTGCGTGAAGTCAATATGTCAAAGGTTTATGAGGTTTCATGCACTGTTCACATGTGTCTCAATCATGATGATTTGATAGAAGATCCATGGTGTAGTTTAAGTCAAATAGTCAATGCACAAAAGGCATGTAGGGCTACCAAGTGTCATGATCTCGGAAACAAGGATCAAAGATCAATGGGGAGCATTAAAGAGTTAAATATAGGAAGATCAAGAGGAGATCTATAAAGCATATTTTTTCAAAGTTTCTATGAGACACAAAATGATGACAAGTGTCAGATGTTTGGTATTTACACAATGATAGTTGGAATTTGAATATTCAAATTAACAAAGGAAAAACCAATGTTGAGTATTTTGCTAATATCTTTTGATCTAATAGGAATTTGCTGATGGAGTAAAAAGAAAAGTTGAAGAGTAATTCAAGATAAATCCAAAAAAAAATATTATAAGGTGTGAATGTATGTAAATTTGTATATATTAAGCTTCAAAGTTTACTATATGTTCATTCATAGTGTTCTTGTGTACATAATATTGTTTAAGCAATTTATGCTTTAGCAGAAGAGTGTTTTGGTGGATGTATTCATTTGAAGATGTCTTAGAGGTCATATGGAGTGGACCCATTTATTTTATAGTTTTTTTTTAATTCTTCATTTGATTAATGAAGTGATAAAGGGGTAATAGGTCTCTATGAGATCTATAAGGGCTACTAAGGCATAGTTGTTTAAGTGTGATCCATGGATGTTATGGCTAACCTATGAGGATGGAATTGAGCTATATGTTAGCATGATATAAGTCTTAAATGTTATGACAAGTTTTATGATTAACCTATATTTTGATATTCATGAAGACTCTATAAAGAGTGAAGGTTAAGGTAATGGTTTCTAGACTTGTATGTGGATGTGTTGAGAGAGCAGAAGATAGAGACAAAAGAAAGAGATCAGAGGGAGTGTGCTCAGTGGAAGGAATAAAGTATAGAGTAGATTGAGGATGAGAAAAGAAGCCTAAAGTGATCCAAAAGGGGTGTTTGGATGCATTACTTGTATGAGCAAGTTTGAGTGTGTGTGATGAGTTGAAAGAGAGGTGTTATACATTGTTTCTCCAATCATTGAAATGCAATCAGAATTCTAGAGTTGTTGATTTCATAAGGTGTTGTGTGGGTGCTCAACATCTAAAATAAGTGGGTACTTGTTCATACTTAAGGGTGGATGCTCCTTATGAAGGGGGTGCTTCGCTTAAAGGTCTCATGTTTGTGATCATCTTATAGCACAAGTATTCCATGTGTTTGCAAGCTTGAGAGTGGGTTTTATTTCCCAAAATGGTTTCCCACATAGATCTTGTGTTATGTGTGTGATCTTGCATCATCTTTCTTATTAATTATTATGAACATCTTTTATGCTTTGTGAATTATTGTGGTCATTGATTAAGAGTTTGAAAGGATTACAATTGAAGTTTGAAATATCTTGCATCACTAATTCACCCTCCTCTTAGTGATTGTACCTCCAATAGAATAATCATAAGTGTATGCACATCACCAATCCTCACAGCATATTTGTCTCAGTAGGTAGTAAGAGATATCATATTCCCAAAGTGATTCCATGTTCAACACATATCGTACCAACTCTAGATAATATTGTGTTATGCAACTATGTATACTCTTCCTTTTGTACTTCACTATAAACTAATGCATGACCTTAAGTGGCAAAGACATATTAGATTCTAGAAACCATATCTACACAAAAACATTCTATGCATGTATACAAATTCATTAGAATGGGTTGGCTCCCATAACAAGCCAAATGGCTCATTAGGAAATAAATAGAAGCCAAGGTTCTACATTTTCTTCTTATACTTAATGTAATCAAGACCATTACTCTATAAGGAGGGGATATTGATCTAGATGGATTAACCAATAGTGGATCTAGCATTAATATTCAATCCATTATCATGGTCTACGATAATTATTGATACACTTCTCTGGTCAATAGGAATCTAAGAGGGTTTGCACCACTGGATTTGATTATATATATCTATTATTGCTTAGATATATTTGTTTTAATGGTAAAAATATCTTCATGATGATGAACACCTTTGTGCCAATTCTCATAATCCAATTACACATTGCATTATCACATAGTTCTTACAGTGTCAGCATTGTAGTCCACATGTCAAAAATAATAATAATTACTGATAATTATAAAATAACCATTAGATATGATAAGTTATACATGGAAAAATTTCAACTTCCATAATGAATCTCAAACCTTTCAACATGTAAGTTTATATATACATCTATAATGCTAGATATAAAAATAAACCATATTAGATTCTGGAAACCATATCTACACAAAAACATTCTATGCATGTATACAAATTCATTAGAATGGGTTGGCTCCCATAACAAGCCAAATGGCTCATTAGGAAATAAATAGAAGCCAAGGTTCTACATTTTCTTCTTATACTTAATGTAATCAAGACCATTACTCTATAAGGAGGGGATATTGATCTAGATGGATTAACCAATAGTGGATCTAGCATTAATATTCAATCCATTATCATGGTCTATGATAATTATTGATACACTTCTTTGGTCAATAGGAATCTAAGAGGGTTTGCACCACTGGATTTGATTATATATATCTATTATTGCTTAGATATATTTGTTTTAATGGTAAAAATATCTTCATGATGATGAACACCTTTGTGCCAATTCTTAAGTGGCAAAGACATATTAGATTCTGGAAACCATATCTACACAAAAACATTCTATGCATGTATACAAATTCATTAGAATGGGTTGGCTCCCATAACAAGCCAAATGGCTCATTAGGAAATAAATAGAAGCCAAGGTTCTACATTTTCTTCTTATACTTAATGTAATCAAGACCATTACTCTATAAGGAGGGGATATTGATCTAGATGGATTAACCAATAGTGGATCTAACATTAATATTCAATCCATTATCATGGTCTACGATAATTATTGATGCACTTCTCTGGTCAATAGGAATCTAAGAGGGTTTGCACCACTGGATTTGATTATATATATCTATTATTTCTTAGATATATTTGTTTTAATGGTAAAAATATCTTCATGATGATGAACACCTTTGTGCCAATTCTCATAATCCAATTACACATTGCATTATCACATAGTTCTTACAGTGTCAGCATTGTAGTCCACATGTCAAAAATAATAATAATTAGTGATAATTATAAAATAACCATTAGATATGATAAGTTATGCATGGAAAAATTTCAACTTCCATAATGAATCTCAAACCTTTCAACATGTAGGTTTAGATATACATCTATAATGTTAGATATAAAAATAAAGATGGTAGCAATTAGGATATAAGATAACAATGATACATCTTTCTCAAGAGAATTCCATGTACAAGATAAATAGATAAATAAAATATGTTTATTACTTATATTTTACACGCGTGCGCGTGCACACACACACACACATATCCATACATACATAAATATGTATGTATGTATATGTATCTTTATTCTCTCTCTCTCACAAAGCTTCTACACACATACAATTTCATCTAGGTTCACATCTAGAGTGTTTCCCACTAGTTCCCTCCTGAACCAAATCCCCTGGCATCAAGTTGGACCTCAAATCTAGTATCTTTTTATATATTATGAAATTTACATATCTCTAATAATTAGTATGGGTTGGATCTAAGGGTGACAAAGTCAATAAATTTAGATGAACACAACCTTGGTTTGTCATCTCCTTCCATTACCTTTTTTCTTATTATTTTGCCTCAAAGATATAGACGATCACCTCGATTTAATCCTCCCTCATTTAATAGCTTTCAATCAACTACTCCAAAGACAACAACAATCCATTATAGATACCTTTATGTGTCCCTTTGCTTTATTTCATGTTCTATTTTCATTGGATAACCATGCTTCCTCCCTTCTAACCATTTTAGTGTTTTGATGATAGGTGCTAAAGTAGGGGTATACTTAAGAACTCACAAGGCCTTAGAGTTTGGTATATTAACCACTTTTCCATCAATAAAAACTTGCATATTGTAAATGTATTTAAGTAATATTTTTATAATACTTCCAAACTAATTTGAAATGTCATGAAAGAGACATCAATTCTAATTCCACAAAACTCATTTCTTCCTCACCACATTTTTATGGTTCATAAAATGCCTTCCCCAAAATTCTTCCATCTCCCATCATTGCTTCCACCCTAGATTAAATCCTCTCATAATGGATATTTCTCATTATGACCCATTAAAAAACCATTGTCTTTAATTAATAAGGATAAGTACTTAATATGTAAAAAAATATAACGTAATTATATCATTTCATGTATTTGTCATCCAAATAATCGGTGTCCCAAAATAAACCAACCATAGAAAAGGTTTCATTGTAAGATCATTGAAAATTGTTTACTATACATACCCTAATTTGGTCAAACAAACACAAGTATTATGCCTTTTATTTTTGTTTCATGGAAAGGTCTTAATGATGAATGTGAGTCTTGTTCTCATGGTCATATTAGTCTTTTGATATTTATTATGACTTTTTTTATCTTATTTGTTGCACCTCTAGTGGTCTGATATCATGTTATCCAAGTCACATAAGCTCCTAGGCCTATTTCCCACAATCTATACTCTATTTTTTGGTTTTAAGATACTAGCACAGTCCTGGGCACTAGTGTAGTGTGCTAGTGTCCACCTTAACACTAGTGTCGAACTATCACATTTTCAACTTGTCATGTGTCCTTACCCCTCTTTGAGTCTCTTATTATGATTTAATATTTATTTTTAACCTTGTCATCCAACAAATAGGTGTCTCACAGTCCAATTAAGTTCCTTTTATATAAAGAGCCTCACAAGGCATTTTACATCTAATAACTACTACCTTGGCACATAATTACTTAAAAATTAGTTAATAGTATAGCTCAACACTCTACATATTACTCAAAAACACACATAGACTTGCATGCTTGATCAAACAAGGGCCTAAAATAAAGTCATTTTAGCATTCCATGCATGTTGATTATGCACATTCCCTGAGGGAGAACTACATGTTTTCTGAGACCCCTATCATTGGGGTTAATTTAGGTAGTGGCCAAGAACTTTTTATTATATACCATGCAATTTTAACATCCCATAACCCATATTTCCATTTTTTTGCATTTGGTTCTGTTGTTTTTTAGTATGTGTAGGTGTTCATTAGGGTTATGGAGAAGATACATCTGAATAATGACACATAAAGATGATGGAAGACTCCTAATTACATCTACAGGACCCTAAAACTTCCTCATAGTAGCCCTAGAAGTCTCAAAACCCCTATCCCTAAAAAGATACTAGTGTGGTGCCTTGGACACTAGTACAATACACTATTATCCCTCTGATAACACTACTATTTGAAGGGATTTTTAACCCCAGTTCCATAATGAATGGACTCTAGACCTATTCCAACCTTCCTATCATCTAGTGATGCTTACTTCACTCTAGATAAGTAAATTTTATCATTTCACTTACTATTTCAAGTAAATTAATTTGATGGATCTATTTGAAATATTTATCTTTATTTACCCTCATTACCTAGCCCTTTTAACAACCTAAGATTTACATTACTAAGTCCTAAACAGTTAAAATATTTGGTGAACCTAACTTACTTTAAATATTTCTCAACAACCTTAGTTGTACCTTAGGGTTTGCCTTCTCCATTATTGTGCACTAAATTAGGGCTTATTAAATTTTTATTTTTTCTAATTTTTACACATCTATACCAATTTATCTATTAGGGTTTCATTAATTTAACATATCCTAAAATTTATTTATAAACCCTTTAAAACCCTAGATCCATATATTATGTCCTCAAACACCCAAAAAAAATACTCCTTAGGGTTCTAAGTAAATTTATGATTTTTTCTTATACATTAGGTTGAATATTTCACATATTTTCAAATATACCTATGTTGGATTACCTTCTCCCTATTGTTTGCTTATTGTGCATGTTTTACATTATTTTTTTGGTATGTTTAAAATTACTTCCAAGAAACCTTTGTCTCCTCACCCAGTTGATCAATTTCTAAACTTTTCACATAATCATACAAATGAATGGACAAATTTTCAAGATTGCACACTAGCACATGATTTAATTTATAATGATGATGATGATTATTTTTTGTAATGATGGCTATGATTATTACTATGATCATGACAATGAAATTATTGATGAAGATATATTAAATTCATATTCTTATCTTCCTCCTCTCTCTTCTCCTACTTCTCAAAATGACATTAACAACATAAGGCCAAAAGTTCCCCTTATAGGTAGTGTTTTGTTTGAATGTGATCCTAGTTTTTTAACCACTTTTTTTAGATCTTTATTCAAATTAAATCAATATAATAATAATAATAATAAAATCAATTTACCTTTGCATGCTTCAATTAATATTACACATGATATTCCTAGCATAACAAAGTGCACCTTCTTGACCTTTCTCAATTTAATTAAAAAAACCAAGTGAAAATGATGTTACACCTTTTCTAGATTTGAAAACTAAATTAGATGCTATTATGTTGTCACCTTCTTTCACATTTTAAGTTTAACATAGTGATTCCATGAAAAATATATATAATTCAAATATCTCTAACCCTTATCTTGCATGTCATAATGTGCCAAATGAAAATATGATTGCTACTTTTTCTCCCCTTGACTCCAAGATTGAAAATAATGATCATACATGCATTCCAGTCATAGTTAGTGATAATTTTCATTGCATTTACCATACACATGATGATATATTTAATAGTATAAAAAAGTTAAAATCTTCTTATACTCTTCCTCTTAGTGAGCATGAAAATGATAATTCTTCTACTCTTACCTCTAGAAGTGAATTCAATTCTGATTTTGATGAAACTTGGAATAACAATGATTACTATGACTTTAGTGAAGAAGATATTGAATCTAGTCCTCTCTCTACTTCACCCATATCTCATATTAAAATTTATTTCCTATTAAATGAAAATTTAAGAAATAATATGTCTTCAGATAAATGTGTAAAAACTTATAGTTATGTTCATAGTTTACACTGCAATGATAAAAATGTCTTTTATTCCACTTGCATGTGATACTACTTTACCAATTAACAATATTATAGATACCAATGAATATCCCTCACCTCCCCTTACTATAGTAGAACCAATTTATCATTCTAACCCCCATAAGGGTGATAGCCCATTTCCCTCTCACCAGATCCAAGCTATCACCCCTCCAAAGGTTACAGTGATAAAAAATAAAGTTCCCCAATATAGTGTACCAATGACTAAAATTAGTAATAAGATTCAATAATTAAATAAACCTCTTAATGATGTTATATACCTTCACAATAGGTAATCTCTTTGATGTATGATGTGGGTGATTTACAACAAAATGTACACTGACTCACCCTAGAAATTAAATCATACTAATCTTGGATTGATGATAATGTTATTAATGTCAATCCTATCCCACGTAGAATATTTAATACAAAGTTACCAAAGTATTTTTAGATACTAATATTACCAAAGTTTAATTATAGAAAGGCCATGACACATGCCATTGGTAGTTTGATCCTTTTATATATATTTCCTCAAACTCTAGAGGGTGAGGCATTAAATCAATTTCATAATTCACCCCCCAATGGTTCACTTCATACATAAGATGAGTTAAAATAAGTCTTTATCATGCATTATATCAATAATAAGGGGCCTCGAGTCACATATGTTTTGTTACCCTTAGTACTCTAGGGTGGGTCAAAAAACTAAATTATTACATTCTAGGATTCAAATCATGAATGAAACAACTAATTTACCACCCATCAGATTTAGAGGTACATTATCTATTTTCTAGAGGTCTCACCTTCCCTCTCAAGGAGAAACTATTATATGAGACATCCAAATCATTATAGAATATATGTTACACAATTATGGCATTAGATAATAATTTGGTCCTAGTTGAAATAGATTCAAAAGTAGATTTGGATTTAGATATCCCAAAACCATAGTCATCTAATATGGTACAAACACCTAATCCACTTATGATTGAGGAAAAAGTGGTACAAAAACCACCAATCAAGATACTTGATATAAGGAAAGAGTCATTTCATAGAGAAGATTCTGTGGTGAATAGAGCACAAGACACTAGCAATGGGGCCATATAATTTTTAGACAAAGATAGGCCCTATGATATATAATTAACATCACTAGATAGAGGGATGACCACCCTTCCTCCTACTCAGCGTCATACATCACATCATTTGAAAATAATAAGAAATAAACCATATTGAAATTATCATAGTGATGCAATGTCATCCTATAAGGATGTCACTTTGATTGTCATTTTTGGTTTGAAATAGTATAGGAAGTGTTATATAGGTCTTTTGGAGTGATTACTAGTTGGCTAGGGTGTTCAAAATTCAAATCTTGTGTTTCTCACCAAATTTGAACTTCTTATGAGCCCTTTTAAGGGACTATAGCATATGATTTATGATTAATAAATTTGAAGTTTATGTGTCTAGTATTTTTATGAGTATAGAGGGAATCTTTTAACTTACAAGTCTCATGGTATGGCATTATGTGATTAATTAGACCTAAACTAGTTGTTTATCCAAGACTCCTACATGGAAATAGGTCCAAAAATTAGTTATTGTTGTGTAGGGAGATATAGGATTGTATTCTTGGTTGTTTTGATAGATGTCCTTGAGACAAATAAGGTAAAAACTAGATAAAATTTCATTTTGTTCGCCACGATTGTTTCATCTTATAGGATTCAGTGAATGTTAGTTATTTATGATGATAATCAATCTAATTAATATGGTAAGGGTTTTGATGGTGATTACTTATTGTTTACATTGAATAGTAATTACATGAATCAAGTGTATTTTATTTTCATGTGCTCAAATATGTATATAATCCTATTGAAACACATTATTCCCTTTAGAGTTTTGAAACAAGATGGATTTTTAAGTGTTATAAATTCTTAAGTGTAATGAGACTATGTGTAAGTCATTACTATGGAGAGACTAATATACCATGGTGATAATATCTATATAAGGTTTATAAATGAGTAAAATTACTTATATTTTAATGGAGTCTTTTGTGAAATCTTGTGACAGTGTATATCTAGGAATATAGGGCAAAACCCTGCCTACAGGTGTGTAATTGAGACTTCAAAGAGAAATATATATATATATATATATATTGTTTTAATTAATGGAGAGTGATTAAGTAACCAAGGGTAAGGTATAAAAACTTGTTGTGACTCAATAATGTTCAATTGAAACCCTGAGTTATTTGTATTGTAGGTTTCTCAGTCTTGAAATAACTCAGTTTTTTTAGTTTTGTGGTTATCAAAGACATATGGTGTAAATGGGTTATGAAAGTCATTAGAGAAGGTCTAAAATGTATGTACATACCTAAAAACATATTATTTGAAGTTTCCAACCTTTATCAAAATCATGTTATGAATTTTTTAGACCTCTCAGGTTTGTATAGAGGCCTAAAAACCCTAGATTAGGGTTTTGACTGTTGAATGAGATTCCATTTACCAAAAATGACAAAAATTTGTCATCAATATTTTTTTATCAATATATAATATTTTATTATGGTTTCAAGTTTTTTCATTCATTATTTTGTACAATATCACCTATAGGCTTTGAATGAGGGCTAGATAGGCCTAATTGGGGACTGAGGTAGTGAAGAAATAAGGTATGCATGTGGAGTATGGTCAAATTGAGAATAGTGGAGATATAAAACCTAAATGGGTCCTATAAAATGGTCTCATTTTGTTTAAATTATATAGACATTCTAAACTAAGGAGGTTTACCCCTAAATAGGGTTAGTATGAGCTTAAGGCTAAGAAGGAGCCTGTGTGAAGAAAGTGAGCAGACAGATTGAATTAGTTGTAAAAAATAGGGTTATAAAAAGTGTCATAATAAATAATAATATATTTATGTGAATTACATCATTGTGCCTTGATTCCCCATACAAAAGTCACTTTGGTATTGATAACTTATGGGAGTACCATGAAGGTTAGAGAGATCACATGAACATAGAATGATATAATGGATTAAAGGTTATATGATGGTATGTTAGGAGTTTAAGGATAATTGAAATTATTGAAACATTATCCTATAGTTTTTATGTAATATAAAATTAATAAATCAATTCTAGGCTGGAAGCCTGTACAATGTGAACAAAAACAAGAAAGTGTCATAGAGCTCTGCATCATTTGGTATCAGAGTAGTAGGATACCTTGGGTATAGGTAAATAAGGATATAAAGTGATTAATATTTGATATTATTTAAGATTTTATGAATATTATAAATAACAAGTAAGAAAGTAGACAAGGTGAGTGGTAAAGTATAAAATAGAGTAGAGCAGGAGAAGGCAAGAAGCTAGTATAGTTTATGACAAGGTATGATTGTTTATGATTGCTTTAATAAGGTGATTTTATTCAAATAATTTTCATTTGGTTATTAATTTTACGAAGAGGAAGGATAAGTGAGAATTAAAAAAACCTTAAGAGGTGAAGGTAAATAAAAGGATAGTGTGGCAAAGAAGCCCAAAGCCAAGAGAGGTTAAAAAGAACATAGGGAGCTATTGACAGTTCAAGGGAAAGCAAGCTCAATAGAGAGCTTAAGAAGATAGTGATAAGTCCCAAGTGTAGACCACAAATACGTAGGAGACTCCAAGTGAGAGTCTAAAAGAGAAGGAGAATAGAAGTGACCAAAGTGAGGTTAAGAAGGCAAGTGTGAAAAGGAAATTGTCAAGAAAAAGTGAAGGAAAGAAAGGATAATGATGGGCTTAATAAAAGAATATTTCCACAAAAAGATGAAAAAGAAAGTACAAAATTAATAAGTAGATATGGATAAAGATATTTTTGAGTTTATAAAAGAGTTAATAGGTATGGAAGAGAGATTGAGAAAGATGTTAATGGCATGCAAAAATAATTTTAGTATTAAGATCAAGAAGAGAGTACATTGTGCATTTAGGGACAATAAGGAACATAAAAAAGTCTAGAAGGTAGTTACTCATATGAGATATCAACTAAAGGAGCTGATTGGAGAGTTTGATAAATACAAGGACAAGGAAGATGGATGCTCAAGTGAATATGCAGACACAAACTTATGCTATTTTGAGAAAGATGGAAAGCTAGATGACATAGTAAGAATAGGTGAAAAGGTTCAAAGCTTCATTGAAAGCATATAGAAGGAAGAGTTAATCTCAGAAGAACATGAAAGGTCTAAATAGATAAACCAATATGTTGACCATTTTTATTTTTCTAATGTACATAAAAAAATTTAAGATGTGGATGAAGTAATGCCTCAATAAGATGACAATTCTATGGTATTGATTATAGGTCATAAGATGTTTGCACAATAGGAGGAAGAATTGAAAGTAAGTACTCAACTTAAGAAGGTTTTTTTAGACTAAAAATAACATGACAAGTCATGACACAATCCAATTTTCTCATGTGAGTATGCGAACCAATTATTTAAAAGCTTGTCTAAGCATTTGACAATGATTTCAAGTAATGAATATATACAAGGGTTTATGGATAAAGTTAGTGCTTTGAATTTTTTTTTGAAGAATACCAAGAGAGAAATGGGTTGATAAGTGGATAGTAGGTCCATGAAAGGTAAGAATATAAATAACAAAATATTATTCAAGTAGTTAAAGGGAAAGAGGATGAGGCATTGGAATAAGTTATGAAAGAAGACAATGAAATATGGGAACTATACAATTACCCCTTGAAGGTGGAGGAACAATACACCAATGAATATGAGCATTAGGTTAAACATACAAAATAATATGAAGCATGTAAATAAAAAGAGAAAGTGGAATACAAAGTATACAAGGACTTATGGAAAAAATAGATATAAGGGGTGAAGGAAGTAAGGGAAAAGGTTATCAAGACACTTGCACAAGAATTCCAACATGAATACAAAAGAGAATTTGAAAATTTTTCAGATATGATATGGTGGAATAAGTCTTCAAAACATGCTCAAGATAATAAGACATGTTTTATTTAACCCCATGATGTTATGTACAGGTATGTCCATCAAAGATTTTAGTAAGAAGAGGCCTAAATGTGGGGCCCAAATTCATGTACAAATTTATGAGAGACAACTGAAAGCAGATCAACAAGGAGGATCAATAAAGTATACCAACAAAAACATATGGGAAACATTCTTTAGCTTGGTAGTATAATGCAAGGGCATCCTATAAATATGTCACCTTGATTGTCATTTTTGGTTTGAAATAGTTTAGAAAGTGGTTTATAGGTTTTTTAGAGTTATTACTAGTTGGCTAGGGTGTTCAAAATTCAAATCTTGTGTTTCCCACCAAAAGCACTTATTCAAAATTTGAAATTCTTGTGAGCCCTTTTATGGGACTATAAAATATAATTGATGATGAATGAAGTCTGAAGTTATGTGTCTATGATTTTTATGAGTAGAGAGGGGATATTTTATCTTACAAGTCTCATGGTATGATATTATGTGTTTAATTAGACCTAAACTAGTTGTTTATCCAAGACTCCTATGTGGAAGGAGGTCCAAGAATCAGTTATTATTGTGTAGGGATATATAATATTTGTATTCTTGGTCCTCGAGATAGATAGGGGAAAAAGGAGATAAAAGTTCATTTTGTTTGCCATGATTATTTCATCTTACAGGATTCAGTGAATACTAATTATTGGTGATGATAATCAATCTAATGAATATGGTAAGGGTGTTAATGGTGACTATTTATTGTTTCCATTGAATATTAATTGCATTAATTAGGTGTATTATCTTTTCATCTACTCATAGAGGTATATAATCCTATTGAAACACATTGTTCCCTTTAGAGTTTTGAGACAAGATAGATTTTCAAGTTCTGTAAATTCTTAAGTGTAATGAGACTATGTATAATTCATTACTATGGAGATAGGAATAGACCATGGTGATAATATCTATATAAGGTTCAAAAATGATTAAAATTCCTTATATTTAAATGGAGTCCTTTTTTAAATCTTGTGAATGTGTATAACCAGGAATATAGCGCATAACCTTGTCTATAGGTGTGTAATTGAGACTTCAAAGAGAAATAGATATATGTTTTTTATTTTAATTAATGGAGAGTGGTGATTTAACCAATTGGAAGGTCTAAAAACTTTTTTTGGCTCAATAATCTTCAATTGAAACCTTGATTTGTTTGTATTGTAGGTTTCCTAGTCTTGAAAGAACCCAATTTTTTGAGTTTTGTGGTTATCAAAGACATAGGGTGTAAATAGGTTATGAATTCATTAGATAAGATCCAAAATGTTGTATAGACATAAAAAATCTTGTTTTAAGGTTCCAACCTTTATGAAAATCATTTTATGGATTTTGTAGACCTCTCAGGTTTGTGTAGAGGCCTAGAAACCCTAGATTAGGGTTTTGACTATTAAACAAGATTCCATTGGCCAAAAAGACCCAAACTTTGTCATCATGATGTTTTTATCAATATATAAGATTTTATTGTGGTTTTAGGTTTGTACCTTCATTATTTTTTACAACACAACCTATAGGTTTTGAATGAGGGCTAGATAGGCCTAATTGAGGGCTAAGGTAGTGAAGAAATAGGGTATACATGTGGAATATGGTCAAATGGATAATAGTATAGATAGAAAACCTAAATGGGTCCTAAAAAATGGTCTTATTTTGTTTTTAAAGTCTTTATACATTCTAAACCAAGGAGGTTTACCCCTAAATAAGGCTAGTAGGAGCTTAAGGCTAGAAAGGAGCCTATGTGAAGAAAGTGAGCAGAGAGATTAAATTAGTTGTAAAAAGTAGGGTTAGAAAAGAGTGTCATAATAAATAATAATATATTTATGTGATTTAAATCATCATTATGCCTTGACTCCCCATACAAAGGTCACTTTGGTATTGATAACTTGTGAGAGTACCATGAAGGTTAAAGAGAGCACATAAACAAAGAATGATATAATGGATTAAAGGTTATATGATGGTATATTGGGAGTGTAAGGATGATTGAAACTAATGTAATATTGTCATATAGTTTTCACATCATATAAAGTTAATAAATAAATTCTAGGCTGGAAGCCTATATAATGTGAACAAGAATAATAAAGTGTCATAGAGCTCTATATCACATAGAATCAATGGACATCAGGATAACGCTTGTTATGCACTCAGAGATTGTATCAACCAATGTGTTGATAGAGGCATTATAGCATTCACAAAGGGGGCATTGATATCTCCTCCACACTCTCTTAGAACACATTTCTTTATGAGTGTGTTATCCCAAGATGTTTCTTTTAAGGAGAGATTGGTTACTCATCGTATAATCTGTATGGTTTTTAGGACACCTACTTATGTGAGATCTTTGGCACCACAAATTTAATAATGATGCCAAATATTTTATATAGCTAAACCTACTTATAGTATCATGGTAAAAAAATGGAAATCAACTCAACCACCACTTTTGTTTCAATAATTGATTAAGATATTTGTCATAGATCACAGAGATCAGAGCAAAATGTTAGCATGACCACTAATTAAGATATTTGGTAGAAACCACAAATATTAGAGCATAATGTTATCACAACCATCAATTAAGATATTTGTTTGAGACCATAGAGATAAAATCATAGTGTTAGCATGACCACCGACCAAGATATTTGGTAGAGATCAATGAGATCACAACACAATTTCAATAAATTGATTAAGATATTTTCAAGAAATCACATATATTAGAACATGATTTTAGTATGATAACCAATTAAGATATTCACTATGAAATCTACATATCTAACTACCAATAATGCACAATGAGTAGTATTAGTTCCAGGTTCTACTTCTACATCTACACAACATGAAGAATATGGTCACTTGTTCACCATGCCATCAGGATTCAGATAGTGCATACCACAGTTCCATGATCCACAATCAGATATACTATGATAATTATAGAAAAAACTAACAACTAACATTCCTAATATGATATACATATCTACTCAATCATCCATATACATATAAAAAACTAAGTACCATTCCTTAGCTAAACAAACACATATATATCTCAACACAAAGACAATATATAATCACATGCTTAATCAAGTAAACAATACCACAAATAAAAATGCCAAATAACACAATACTAATATACTAAAAATTCCATATATATACAACTCAAAACAAGTTTTATTAAAATAATACAAAGTCACTCAATAATTAGATCTTGGTCACCAGGACTAGCCTCCTCACCCTCACTTTTAGATACATACACTAAATCCAGATGCTCCTGCATCCCCTCTAGATCTAAATTGAGACCTATGTCTCCATGCTCTATCCTATAACATGACCACTTCATCCAACATATATCCATGTTCTTATTATAAATGAATGTAGTCATCCATGATCCTACTACCTGCCCTACCTAGAACATCAAGTGTGGGCATAACATTCCTATCTAGATCTATACATGCCTCATCCCTATCAGCAACTACTCACCTATATATAGTGGTGATAATGGTCACTCACTTAAAAAAGTGGGCATGAATGCCTATAACTCCTATAGCCCTATCCACTAGCCCATCATCTATGACATCATCAAGGATACATCTTGTCAACTCTCATAATGCAACCTCAATAATGGTCTCATAATACTCATCATCTCTTGGACATACACACACCAAAGCAATTTGTTAGATATTTACTCAATAAGTTAATTATTAAACAAAATCAAACATGTAAATCTATAATAACAACATACCCTCAACTATGTTAAGGAGATCCACATCTAACACATCCTCTATGATAGCCTCATCTCTTAGAAATAGTGGTGACCATCTATGTTGCCTCCACCATACTATGAAGGCATCAATCTCCCCCACATCATCTACATCCAGTATCTTTATCATCAGATCTCGATCCATCACTATAATTATAGCCATCTTAGTTATAAATGGTCTCGATCTACTATCTAGCCTCGCTAGGTTGTGACAACTCCTCAACCACACTAATGGTGCAGGTGGCACATACTAAGTGATACCAACCTATCATATCACCTACTCATACTAAAATATCTCAAAAACATTAACCCAATAGTCATGCAACCAACGGCTCACTTAAACCCATCTTAGTTGAATCCCATCCTTGGATTATCCTTGAAATGCCCTATAGGGTCTCCAAATCATATCTCTGACCATCACTCGATCTAATACCTAGCAATAATGCATAGTGCTCATCGATCACATGAGATCCACATCATTATATCTCTCTACAAATACCTATTAGTATCCCCAATCTACATGTGGAAACCCTTCATGTCTAAAAACTAAAATGTGCTCATAAACCTAATAGTGTAACAAAGTAGAATATCCAATACCTGCACCACACAACTCCTAAGTAAAATGGTATAAATCTTGATATAAGTGGGCTAGCATGGTGTGACCCCATGAGTATATAGTCCCATGATTCTCTATATCCTATGCAATTCCATGCATTATGTATGAAATAAATGCACCACTACCATCCATAACAATGAATGAATATAGTAACACTATAAGAAATTTTTGCATTCGTAGAACATTAACTATAACAATCATTGATAACAAAACATCACTATAACTCCTTCAATAATGGGTCTTAGTGGGTATGCCTACAAAGTACCTAGAAGCCTAATCTATAGCTTTGTCCCCAATAACCTTCTATAATATAGCTCATTGACCAATAATAGGCACTCTTAATATCCTATAGACATCCTCTAGATTCACAATAATCTCCTTAGTGGGCAACCAAAATGTATGGGTATCAACATTCTACCACTCACATAAGATAATCATCATATGGTAATCCCAAGCATCAATGTAAGAGATGCCACATATCCCAAACTAGCCCTATCAATCATTACCCTCTCATCATCTATTAGGGGCAGTCTATGTAAGCACTCCATCATTGAACCACTATGAAACTCCCTCATACATACATCTGATTACAAAACCTAACATTAACATTTGCAAGTGATATATAAACATAAAAAAATGATCATTAAATACAAATTAGAATAAAAAATTATAATTTTTCCCCCATAGAACACTAATATTAATGCTAGGACACTAGTGTTGGATAGTAGCATGACCCTTAGATGGTAACATGACACCTAGGACACTAGCGTGGTCCTTGGGATAGTATCACAAACCTCCTCAAAAGGGCCTTAAATTACCTAATTTCATAAAAAATGATAAAAAAAGGTAATAAATATTTAAAAATGTAGAAACTGATAGGTATTTACTAGGGTAACCTCCTCCTTGACTTGGATGAGTGCCTCCACCTCCTTGTAGTGAGTCATGCTCATTCCACATCTCCTTAGCATATTGACTAGGCTCTGAACAATAATTCACTCAAGTCAAAAGGTTCAAATGAAATTCAAAATAATTCATCATAGGTGAAAGACTAATGGGAAACATAGGAAGGTCTAGTCCCTTTTCATCCTAGAGTACCGGTGCAACAAGTTTAGCTATTGTTTGAGCCCCTACCCAAGGTTATTTTTTCTTTACTAGATGGTTCCTTTTACATTTTTCAATATTCCCTTCTATATTTTATTCCAAAACATTGATAAATATAAATATTATAAAAATCAAAGCATTTAGAGAAGGCCTCCCATCTCCTCAGGAGGTATAAAGCCACAAAACCTTTATACAATTTATCATCCCTTGCACCAATGGCTTTGCCTATTGTTCTTATTCTAGGTGGCATTATTTCACATACATTATGGGTATATTCCCTTTGTGTTTAAACATTTCATGGGTGGAATATTTTTTATCCTATCATCATCATTTATAAATCATGATTATAATTTTTCATTAACCTCCCATTTCATGGGAGAACTACATTAGCTTGAGTTCTGCATAGACTATGTAGGCAGTGCTTGTCTACATGGGGTAGCTCAGGATAGATCGACTACTACCATTCTCATTTTATTTTATGCTCTCACCATTTTATGATCCCATTTACACTCTCACCATTTTATGAATCCATCCACATTCTCCCTATCTTGAAAACCCATCCACGCTCTTGCCATTTTGTGAGCCCATTTATTGTCTCGTCATTTTATAAGTCATTCTTATTTTCCTCTTTAATAAGTTTCAATTTACATCACTTTTTAGGAATGCATATATTTTAGGATAAATATTCTATTGTTATATCACAATCTCAGTATGCTCATAACCTTCTTGTTAAGTTTAACATGTTTGATTGTAAATATTCTTCTACTCTTATTGAATTTGGTGTTAAAATTGATACAAAACATGCATGTGAAAAAGATAACCCTACTTTATATACACATATTATTTGAAGTTTGATTTATCTAACCATCACTAGGCTAGATATTTCATATGTTATTAGTGTTGCTTCTAGATTTATGCAAGATCCTTATTTGGATCATTGAAAATTAGCAAAGAGAATACTTACGTATATCAAAGGAAATGTAAACTATGGTTTATTTTATTCATCCATTGATAATGATAATTTATATGGTTATTGTGGTGTTGATTATGTAGGTAATACTTTAGATCATAAATCTACTTCTATATATATGTTTAGGTTTGGTACAGGTGCTATGACGTAGAGCAATAAGAAGCAACCTACTATCTCTATCTCTTCTACTAAAGTAAAGTATAGAAGTATTATGGAATCTACCAAAGAATCCATGTGAATGTGAAAGTTATTGGAATAAATTCATTTGGATGTTTCTCATAGTACCATCTTTCATTGTGGTAGCCAAAATTGTATAGCTCTGGTAAAAAATTTAGTACGACACCAAAGAACTAAACATATTGTAGTTCATGTCCATTTTATTTGAGACAAAGTTCTCAATGGTGATATTGATCTGTAGCTATATCTTGCAGATGAATAAGTGATAGATATCTTCACAAACCCATTTGGTGCTATTAAATTTTATCAGTTTCATGCAATATTGGGCCTCTTAAAATTGCAATCAAGATGGAGTGTGCATGCCAATGTCACTTCCTAAAAGCTATGTGTTTCTTTTCATTCTCTATACTTATCATTTTAAAGCATTACAAACTTCACATGGAAGTTATGTGATTTAAGTAAACTTCATGTGGAAGTTTTACTTTTGTACCCCAATACATTAAAACCATACTTTGTAATGGAGGTCCTTATGTTATAAAAGGATCCCAATATACTTAGTAATTGTTCAAAAGAAACTGTGAGATGTAGTATCATGATCATGCTAGCCTAAATTTACTTTTGATTATTTTAAGGATTATAATTTATTTTATTTCAAAAGGTGGTGTTTGATATGATGAAATTTTTTAAATATTTCAATTGTGTACATAGTATAATTCCTTTTTAAGGTGACTATGACATTTATCCCCACTTAACATTAAGGTGGAATGTTAGAGCATTTAATCATAAGTGGGCTTATCGACCCTTAGCCTTGGTAAAGGTATTAAATAATAATAATATATTATTTATTAACATGAGGTGTAAACCTCATGAAAATAAAAAATAAAGTTATAATTATTTAATGAGTTACCAAAATTTAATTAAATAATTTTATTGGGATGGATGGACCCGTTATTTTTACAATGGTCACCTCCCTTGGTGTTTCACTATAAATAAAATTTTATCCCTGTTGTGAAATAATTTGAATATAGAATTATTTTTTCATATTCAACCCATGAGTTTTATGAAGGCCATTTTTTGAAGAAGCGAGAAGGCATAAGAATCTGTATTGAGGTTATTATTGTTTCTCAATCATTAAATATCACGCGTGGTTTTTTACCTCATGGAGGTTTTCCCGCTTAAAATAATTATGTTATGTGTAAATCAATCTATGATTTTATTATGCTTTGCAATCAATCTCTCTCCTAGATCTTGTACTATGTGTATTAATTATTATCTCTATACATGAATTCTTTCAGTGTGCAACAACATTTCCCCTTGTAGGAAACTCTCATCACCTTTTACATAATCAAATCCCTATCATTAAACATGTTGATACATTTATGCTAATTAGGACATGCATCTCCAAATTAGCATGTAATAGAGAATCATACACATTGTTCCTCACATCAATAAGTTAAGACCTTTATCTATACTTGTTAATCAACCAACTGATCAATGATGACATCTACCTTGCTGGGACAAATTTAGTACTCAATGATAAATATGTAAGTTAAATAAGATAGATCTACAACTTATCCTACTTAGTAATATCCAATCTTGAAGAAGGTAATCAATTAACTATCCACTTAACAATACTTTGTTATATCGGGGTCATGGCCAATAATGGATCTAATAAACCTATACTAAGGGATCTCTTATCACACAATGGTAAAGGAGAGGTTTCTAAGGCCTCTAGTCAAATTTCATTGTGTGATAACGCTAGCTAGGTCTTATGATTATTATAATAATAAGTAAGATAATCTATTAAATAAGCATGCAAGCTAGTATAGTAAATGGATATGCAAGCTAATATAATGCTTACCAAATCTTATGGCACAAATTATGAAAGATAATAAACATGCAAGGACAATTCTATCTAATATAACATAGAAATAAACTAAACAATGAGAGATACAATTCAATCCATAAGTTTTACAATATCTACTTATCAAAATATGAAGGCCTAGGAGTATACTTATCTTGTTGAAGTGAAACCATCGGACCTTAATCTCTCCTTTGGCCAATGGTGTTTTGTAAGAGGTAATTGTGGCTTGTAAGGATCATAAGGATAAATCATCTCTAGGCTATAAGACTTCTCCTATGTATCCAAGATCTCCACAAGACAAGTGCTACTTCTCCAAGGAAAAAACGTAAGCAATGAACTTTCTATTGATTGTATAAGTAGATTTACAAGCAATAATGATGCACAATTGAATAATCCTATGTTTAGAAATAAATTAAGGGTGTATTTATAACCACAGATTGACCCTAAACCCTCTCAAGAATTTAGATGATATAGTCAACCTGATCGACTCTATTAGATGATAAATAGAGTCATTATACCTCGAACTACATTGACTTGGACTGACAAAATTTCGTAACATGTGTTAAATTCCTAATGGGGTTGACCCAACTGATGTAGTAGGAAAAATGGTAAAAAGAGGGTTTTGCTTAGGTAAGGGCTATTTTGGATGGTGAATTACTTAAAAAAAATTATAGGTAGGTTTTTAATACTTAGTGAATCAGATAAGAGTAGTTTGTATTAGTTTTAGGTAATGGTAAATGGGCCAACAATTTTATGAAACACCAAAGGTCTACCAACCCCTTTTCTAGTGCACCCTTTAAGGCGTGCACTCAAAGAGATTGAGATTAGATGGGTTCCTATAAAAGAGAGCATCAATAATTGATAAAGTTTAAAATATTGTGTGTATATTGTTAGGTTGTGGAGCTAAAAGCTTCACTGATGCAGACATGGAGAAGGGCATTGGAGGGGTTGCTAAAGGTTGCTGAGTGTCAGAGCAACCGGCGTCGGTCTGATCAGCCGACATCAGCAGGATAGTGAAGAGAAGCAACTGACATCGGTCAGGGATCGGCCGACGTCGGTCACCTCCAGGCAGACAGGGACCGATGTCGGTCGCCTGTGTGGTTCGACTGCGAGTTTATTATGGGCAGTTAGCTAATGAACCAAGTGTTTGCATGATTAGAGCTAATTATAGACTGAGAGCTGCGGATCTAATTATTGTAATTAGATGTCTAATTATTGTTTGGATGAGATCTATATAATAGACTCATGGTTGTATTGGAAAGTTGTTCTAGTTTGAGTTGAGCAAAGTTAGCTCCTTCTGTGTGTGAGGTGAGCAAGGGTGTTCCTCCTAGTTCCACAGCAGTACCAAGGTGGGTGCTGGTTTTGGAGAGTCAGCAAGATTCTTCAAGGGTGTAGGATCTTGGTCAGCAAGTGTGCATGGCCTATATAGGAGATCTACATGGTAAGTAAGATCGTTGATCTGCAGGTGTATGTGTGTGCAAGGTCAAGGTTCACAGGTGTGCAGAACCAGGTTGATTTTTAGGTGTGCAAGATCAGATAGGACAGCAACATAATAGGGAGCAGAATTAGGCAGGATCTACTTGGAGTACAGGTGTGTACTCGGATAGAGCAAAGAGGAAGGCAAGGGATTTCCTTCCATAAGTATGGTCTGTTGAATTGCAGGTTATTGTAGGTTCATGGGATATCTACTTGAAGTACCTTGAGTACTTGTGGAGTGCGTGGAGCACTTGTGGTGTGTGTGGAGCACAGGAGGTGAACACCAACTCTGTGTTTGAGTTGTGTGTTGGGACCTGAGAGAGAGAGCTTTGAGGAAAGAAGTACTGTTCACTTGAGGCATGGGAAGCCTCTAAAGAGGTGGTGGAGAAGAAGTGGCATCTTCTTTATTGTATTCTTTTCTGTATAAGTATTAATACAAGTTGTGTATTGTCTCTCATATCATGTGTTATTCTGAATTCTAGTTACTTGTGATTTTGGTTAATTTCCGCATATTAAGTTGCTTGGTTTGGTAATCAACTGTATGCTTCCAGTGTTTCATGTATCCTGACATATATGTGCCTTACTAGGATAACTCAAATTATTTATCAATCACTTTTCCCCCCTCTTTTAGGTCAATTCATTTTTATACTCTATCAATCATTGGTGATCAGAGTGTCTACTTTTTCCTTTCCAGGGCCCATCTATCAATCTTATTTTTTAGCAACTCCCTTAAGGGAGCATCAAAGGCATCCCAAACATTGTTTGAAGAATGATGTGTTCACATTTTATTGATTTTTGTTCTATTTACTATATAAAGGTTTTATGGCTTTATATCTCTTGTAGAGATGGGAAGCATTTTTTGAATGTTTTGACATTTAGGATTTTTATATTTCTTAATATTTTGGAATTTTTGGAATAAAATGCAGCAAGGAATATAGATAAATGTACAAGGAACTATTTAGCAAAGGAAAAATAACCTTGGTTAGGGGTTCAAACAAAAACTAAATCCTTGCAATAGTACTCAAGGACACAAAGGTACTACTTTTCCACATTAATTTTTACCCTAATTTCCTTCTTGGAGTTCTACAATTACAATTTTTTCCTCCTGTAAATCTTAAAGGGTAGGATTGTTTTATTGGTTATTAAATGGTTGATTGACTTGGTTTGAATAAACAAGTATATTTGAATTGGTATGTGTCTAAATGGTTACCCTATTAGTTGTTCTCCTAAGAATGTATACAATTTGATTAGGATTATAATATTGATAAGGTAATAGTTATTGGATCATATTCAGAGTTGGATTATGAATGCATTGTTGATTAAGAAGTCAATGTTATCGATATGGAACTTGTTGGAAGGTAGGAACCTACTACGAATGAGAAAGACCATACTACAAATTAGATAATGTTTGTGAATTGTTCACCACTTATTGTCAGGTGGGTTAGTGATTTTTTATTATGAATCGTTTGGGATTTATTGTGAAGTGAAAAGAATTGGCTACAAATAAAAAAGGAATTCTTGATTGAAAAATGTATGTTGTGTATTATTTTTAGGCCGCAATAGATCCATTGGAAGCTTCTACTCAGATTTAACCACAAGGTCTACATCAGATGTAGGATTGGTAAATGAATCTTGAGGTTGATCTAATAGAGGATTTTGGTCCACAAATTAGGAATTGTTTAATGAATTAGAAACTAGAGAAATAGTTAAATTAATTATAAGTTGATCAATAAAGAACTGACTAGCCTATTATATTATGGAAGCAATGATTTGGATATGTTGGGATGTGTCAACAAGTGGACCTTTCCCTTTACTAGACAATGCAATGGCCTAATTTTAACTTCATGTAAGGACCTAATTTTGACTAAAAATAATGGGGTGATAAAAACCTAATTTTTACTAGAAGTTGTTTGTGGAGGTATTTCCTCTCTCTGAATAAGACTAAGCAATTGGTCTATAGGAAATGCAGGTAGAATTTTTTACCTAAATGCTAATAATATTACAAGGGATTAATATTTTATTTTAATAAGTGTGTTAGAATACTAGTTTTAGCTATACCTGCATTATGTGACACCTCTTCATATATAGTTTGGTGTTCATCCATGTCATTAGCTTTCTCATTACTTCAAAGATACCCAAGTGGATCATAATAACACTCATCATCTAAAGAAGGACTATAAAAAACCTCACTTCAAGTGTATTTAGACATGTTTGAGTTAATTGTCTTTATTTTGGATTCAAGATAAGCTTTTTGAATTGAATTGATGTGAATGTGTGTAAAGTGTTACTTATCAACTCAAATTTGTCTTTAGATTTGAAAAGTGTTTGATGTGAATCATTTGACTTAAGTTGAATTGTTTTGAATTTGGATTTTGATTTGATTTTAAAATGTTGACTTTATTTGACTTGGAAATGTTTGACTATTTGAAAATGTTTAACTTATTTGGACTAGTTTGTAATTAGATTCAAAATTAAAATTGGAATCAAAATCAGATTTGAAATTGGAATAGAATTGAGATTGGAATTGATTTGAAATTTGGTCTTGAAATGGGAAGCGTAATGTTTAGAATGGGATACAAATGAATCCAAATGTGGGTATCATAATGCCTTTTTGTGTGAGTTTAAAATGATAATTTTTAGACTTGGATTAACATTGATTTGTTTAATGTGTAAAGTATGCAACACATAATATGTGGGTATAATAATAGACACAAGATAACCCTATTGTTAATAGTAAGATGGGTGTGTAAAAATGACTGTAGTCCACATAAATACCATACTTGAAATTCATGACATATTATTTGCAAACAATATACATTATCAAGTGGCATGTAGTGAAAACTTGGGGGAGACTAGTTTCCATCGCACTAAAAAATCATTTGCAGTTGATGGTCTTATGATAAAGTTTTACAAGTCTATCTAGATGGTCCTTGATAGACCTTTTGATAGGTGGGGCTCAAAATTCATCATAGGTTAAATATTAATGGGTAGCATGAGAGGGTCTAGTCCCTTCATGTTCATTTCATCCATAAACTTTAGTTAGTGAAATGTTATTAGAATAGTCAAGCGATGAGGGGTTTAGTTTGATGTTTGTGTTGGAGCATTAAAGCCCTTCCACTTCATAGGTGCACTTAAACACATAATTCCTCAACCAATAATGATCAAATATAACCTTAATTTATATACCTTGTCAAATATATGAGGTTGGTATGTACATTAGGGAATGAAGTCTCAATTATCGCATCATAAGGACTCATAGAAAAAAGATGAAAACCACCCCATGTAGTCAAAATAAAAGGAAGGAACCATTATTTTTTATTCTCAGGACCCACTAAATAGGCAAGATAAGAGCATACTCTAATATTATTTGAAAAAAAATACATTAATAACCTAAGTGTTTTTAATTCTCAGAATCCCAAAAATGGATTAAAAAAGAGCATACACAAATAGGCTATCCACAAAACAAATAACCTAAAATAGAAACTTAAGCACTGAAAACTTTAAATGATGTAAATAAATTAAGTTATGCTTCATTTGGTATTTTAAAATACCAAATCAAACATAATTTGATTTTAAAAAACCAAGTGTAATGTGAAAAATGTGTTTGTTTGATTGTAAATCCACTTATTTAGCCAGTGAGACTTGTGAAAAAAAAGTTATAATTTTAGGATGTAGTTTTTGACAAGTATAGGAAGTTGATAGTTGATTTACTTAAGCCTCAAATTTTTCACACAAGTTATTCCCCCATTTATCAAGATGATCCCACCATTTATAAGGATGATCCCACCAATTTATAGGTTTTTATTTTCACACTTAGATAGTTTTCATTTTTTTTTTTGAATTTTTACGATCTTGCCATTTTGCATATCAAAACCACCATTTAGTAGAGCAATCCCACTATTTTTTTGAAAAACACAAAAAAATATAAAAATGTCCCATTTATTAGTAGAGTGATCTCTCTGATTAACAAAGAATCTCATTGTTTAGCAAAGTGATCTCATCATTTTACTAAAAACATAGAGAATGAAAAAACTACATAGAAATGATATTTTCATTTTTTAGTGAAATCCTTCCATTTATAAGGGCGATCATGTTAATACATAGATAAATATCACTAATTTAAAGAGAATAAAAGATGGAAAATTTAATAGAAATGAAACAAAAAAGCCAAAAAATAATATTTTCAAACTTTGAATATGTTAGAATGTTCCCAAGAAGATTGTGAGGTGCATCAGTCCCACTGGGCATGCCAAAATTTATATCACAATTACAAGAGAGGTTAGTTCATGTTAGTATGCCAACATCAAACATAAAACACTTGACAAATATAAATTCTCAAGCGTAATCCCTTAGTCTGGACAAGGTCTAATAAGCAAAGAACAAATAGAAAACACAAACAAAAGTGATTATACCTTCCTTATAAGTTGGATTAATGGTGCATTGAGCCTGAGACTATATCCTTGGAGTATTGGTCAACATGGCACCTTTATGTAAGCAGTGTCTTGCTAGGGTTACACATGATTTGGCCTGAATAAATAGAATATAATGGTCTGATGATGAAGTTTTCCTTTAGATTTCTATATAGTTTATTTGCACTAAGAATCTTGATCGTAATGCTTAAATGACCCTTATATTTATAGATTGTCTAGATTTATTGTGGACATTAGATGGAGATGAAGATGTGTGGCTTAAAATCAATCACATTTGATAGGTAAAATACAATTAATGTTTAGAATCAATTATGCTTTAATGAGGCATGGATTCAATTTTATGATATTTCCTTGCATTTATTCTAATGTTTGACATATTTTTGTGTGATATCATGATGATGTCACTATTTATATATTTGTTAAATATTTGGATATTGCATAATTATAAATTAGCCAATTTACATTGCTTTTTTGCTTAGCCATTTGATTTGATCTGATTTGATAGGATAATTAATCCAAATTAACTTGGATGTGATTTTTGAAATATCAAAATTTTAACTATTAGACCTAATTAATCCTAAAACATCTCTTGCAAAGTTGTAATTTGACTCATGATGAATTAGACAAAGTTGATGATTATGTATGGTGTATTGATCTAATCAATGATGCATCAATATATGTCAAAATGTGTATGTAATATGTGTGGACTAATTGAGGTGTTTTGGTGATTTGTGCATTATTAATAGAAGTCTTTCTAATTATAATTTCGACACAAAAGTGATGAGAATTGAATATTTATATCTATTATGTAAAATATGTGAAAAAGACTCTTCCACAATAATGAAATTGTAAATAAAAATACCATCACAACCAAAGATAGTTTCTCATCCAAGAGAAACAAAAAATCTCATTTAGGAAGGTGATGCTTCTCCCCTAATTAACAACATTACACAATATTACATCACTTATAGTCAAATAATAGACCAATTGACTAATTTTGGAATGGTTCACACCATTATGTAGAAAGTCTCAACATCTCCACTCATTTCACAGTCACCTCTGATACCTCCTCCTCCTCATTCCATACCACCAAGGCAACCCATATCAACTTCAAATTATGTTGATTAAGGTGCACAAGTGGTTACTTTTAATGATGCTTTATTTTAGTGGATGCAGCCATTATTTGGAAGGAAGAGGGTTATAAATATAACCATGCTAGATTTTTGATGTAGTAACACATATTTTGGCAACACCCCTTATAAAGAAATCCAAATCAACTTTAGGTTGGTTTTTTATTCCTCTACAACCTAATTTGTCTAAATTACATAACCAAATGTATATAAAAACATGGAAGATATGACCATAGCTAACTACACTTTGAATAGGTTCTCATTAGGCACACCCACTCTTGATAGTGATGTGTATAACCTCATGTAAATCACTGAGAAAATGATCAAGAGGTATAAACAAGATGAGCTAACCCAAGAATAGATGAAGGAATAGATTTTCTAATTAGTTAGGTATGTAATCTACCTCTTCATTCTGATGGAACCTCTGATGACATCTCAATTTGATGCTTCAACACAATTCCCTAAATCAACAAAAATGCAATCTCAACTATAAGGAGGTATAAAAATTATGATAAGACTCTTGAAGTTTGGGTGGAAAAATTACTTTTGGATGGGTTGAAATACATTGAAGAGGTAATAAAAACCTATGAGAATATTGATATGGAGCATGCAAATTGGATCAGCATGTCCAATGCCATTGAAATAAGTGTAAATTGTAGGAAAACATGAAGAAATATAAAGAGGAAATGAAAACAACATATGTTGAACTACTTTTCAAGAGGAGTGTTTGAGAAAATAGAAAATGCTTTTTTATTATAATTTATTTGAAAGCATTTTACACAAGATTAATGCCTTGAATAAATTAATTGAACATCTAAAGAAACAACAAAGGATTGGTGATGAGAATATTGCCAATGCTTATTCATATATATGGAGTCTATTGTAAGATTTTACCAAGGAAGATAGATTTGAGAAACACCTAGTAGGTGTGATAAAAGAATAATATAGAAATTTGATCAAAGAAGAAATATTCAAGGAGGGTAATTTCAAAATTTCCTCCATGAACAAACTTAGGGTAAGTGCACAGAGATGGGGGGGAAAGTAGATAAATTTTTTTGTTTAGAGTATTGGAAATGGTTCTGATTACATGATTTTTAAAAGTACGTAGTTAATTCTATGACACAGGCTCAGTTATCATGGATCATAACCTGTGTATGCAATTTAATGCATTAAAGCCAAGTACATGGTTTTAACACATTAAAAATTGTATGTGATTATAAAGAAACATAATTGCATATATGCATATGTTACTTTATACCTAAAGACAAAGTTTTAATGCCATTCATTTGGCATCAATACAAACCATGACTAGGAGACGATAAGAATAAATAAATAGTTGACAGTGAGACTAGGGCAAGAAAAAAACACTCCAACAACCCAAATTCAACAATGGCATTTCAAAAGAGATGTATGCAAACATGTTTTCATGCATTTAGAAATGAAATTAGTTAATTTTTTTGCATTTTTGTTATAATTATTTGTTTTTCAGCACATGTAGAGGCTAATGTGTTAGGTATAAATGAACAAAAACCTGACCCTCCTATCCCTCCTAACCTAAAAAAACCTCCTATCCCTCCTAACCCATAAAACCTTCTTATCCCTCCTCACCTGCAAAACCCTCCTAGCCCTCCTATAGTTCCTTAATCCCCCTAAGGTAGTCAAGAGGATTCAGCATCTCATATCATTGAAAATAAGATCAAACTTGAGAATATTATTAGGACATTGAGGGATCCCTATGCAAACAACCCCCACCAAATTTCTCTAACAACACATTACATACATTATTATATGAAATTGACTCGTTAATGGGTCAAATTGATAAGTGGGATGAGTATAGATATAGATGTAAGGTGTACTATTACAATGAATTGTTTGCAGTCATAGTAAGAGATAAACACATAACCAAAGCCCAAATTTGTGACATATTCAATGATGAGAAAAGTGGTACACCACTAGATGTGATAGCTAAATGGATTTCAATCCACTAGTGGACTCATAATTTTATTAAATAGAATTTTTAGGATCGATAGTGGATGGTCTTTGATCACCTGCCTTACAACAACAATGAGGTTCCAATGTATTTTTTGAGAAAACTATGTTGTGAGTTTGTGTTAAGTGAAGCATTCAAAAAAAATTAATTTATCAGAGTTTCAAGGTAGAGGAAAGGGATTTACATATGATAGGATATATGCATGTTATGCACCTAATCAACCTAAGGAGTACACATCGACAAACCACATCCTATTGAGATTCTACCCTCTACAGTCAAGGAGACTATAGAGATTGATATTTTACATGTGCTTGAGGTGCTTACTAATACCCTCATTAGCATATGAGCCAAGTTTCTCATACTCTTTCTGGTGAGTGTGGACATGGTGAGGCATTATCTAGATCTACTACCTGATGATCTCACTATTGTAAATCATGTGGTGATATATAAATTGGACCTAAAGAAGAGGAGGATATTATGCAACCTACTCATGGTGGTATTTCTGTGGGCCTAGATGATATCAATCTCACTATATTTCAGCCATCTACATTTTCTCTAAACACTTTAACTATAACTTCATAGATATCTTTAATATTTTACTTGTTTCAAAAAATTATTAGACTTATTAAAGTTCAAATATTTTTACAATTTTAATGGTAATAATTATTTTTCACGTAGAAAGTTCAATAACCTATATGATTTTTTTATGTTACAATAAGAGTTTGGATACCACATGAGCATGTGTGTTGTTGCTAATATGCCTTTATATACCTATACAGAGGTGATTTTTAAATATTAATTAATGTTATGGTTCATTGTGCATGTGTGTTGTATATATATTCTAAAGTGACTAACAATGACATTTTATTTGTTCAATTGATGAACACACTAGACACTCTGCCATCTATTTGAGAGGGAGTGACTATAGGTGTTGTTAATGCAATTTCATCTACACAATAACTCACTAAGGTACATGAGAATTATTGTAATGTTTAAGCATAAATATAGATGTGTGTTTTGTAATTTTCCTCTGTGCTTATGTAAATAGATGACACATGAAACAATTATCTACACAGAATCCTCTGGTGATGTCTTCTAGTCATGTTGAAATGATTAGCAAGCGTGACATGGTATAATTGACAATTGAATTAATAAGTTTTTCTATTATATTTCAATGATTTATTCAATTGGATTAAATGTTTAAGAACTAATTTTGACTTTTTATTTTGTATGTGTTTGTAGGGACCCATCCCTTTTGTTATCATGACCATGTCATTAACTCATGTTGGTGATCTATTTCACACTATTATTCACCAATGTGAACCTATCATTGAACCTATTGAGTTCCAATCCCAAATTGACCATGACCACCAACTTATGATATGTGCACATTTGAATAATTTTTTTATCATTTTAAAAACTTAACTTGTTAGTTTTTTAAGTATTTTATTCCTATACGTGTGTAAATTTTCTAACAATATTTTGCATATGAGTAATTGGAGCTACAGATCAGAAGAGGCTCATAGTCAAAAAGTTTGATGCCTCTAGTTTGAGTAAGGCATCCAAGGGAGAGGCTTCTACAAGCAAGGTAAAGAGAGCAATGCATTTTGATGATTAGGATCATGTCTTATAACATTTTTTTGTTTGTCTATATGGCTTGATGTATAGTTTTTTGTCATTGTATGCCTATACAACAATGACTCAAGATATTATATTGTGTTCACATTTTGTATGCCTTTATATGAATTTTATGGATATTATATATACATGTATTGTTCAACATTTCACTTTGTAAATATTCTTGTTGATTTCACCTTTTAGATTTTGTTATAATTTATTACATATTCTATTACATATTCACATTATTATATTCCTTAAAAAAAAATTGAACATTAAAAATATACCTTGTATTCTATTGAATGTTATTGAAATGTATGAGAAATTTATGTATGATTATGTTACGAAATTATTATAAAAGGTGTGGTAAGTGATCATGATGCAAGTAGACCTCTCTTAGATCTACTTGATAGGTATGTTTAAACGTGTTAACCTCATTATTTAAATGAATTATTATTTTATGAATATCATTGATTTGATCAAGGTTATCTCATATCCACAATCTGACCTCTATCCACAAAACACAAACAATCTTGTTAGGTTTTTTCAACTAGACCTCTAGCTTATAACACTCTTCATTTGATATTGGTATCAAATAATGTTTTTATATATTTATCAGGTTTATTACACACTTTATAATATTATATGACTCTAATTATATCTTCAACAATCCTATTTTATCAGTCTTCAACTAGAAAACAATATTTTGCCCTTTACACAGTCATTTAGGCCTTGTTTTAAGGTATGTTAACTTATCTAATGAAGAATATTTTTCAAAACTTAAGTCCATTATGACTTGGAATTGTTTTATTTTATTATTGAGGTTATTATTTACTCAAATAACCATGTTTACAAATTCTCCAAGACTAGTTCCTTCAGGAAAATAAAAACACATACTTTTTCTAGTCCTTTCAAGACCTTGACAAGCAGGTTTGTCATATTAGAATAATATGTTTGCCCATTAATAAGATTCCCCTTCCTTCAGTGTGATCAATTCTTCATCTTTAACGATGAAAACAAGGATTTAGGCCTAATTATATAGGCCTACAGACCTGGTAACTAGCATAAATCCATCATTAGAAATTTTATGAATGTGAAAAATTATTTATTACTTTAAAAATACTTATCTATGTCTCCCTCTCAAATTTCATGATCTTTAATTCACTCATTCTGAAGATATTCAAGTTTTGGCTTCCTTAAACCTTGTTTTTGGCTTATTTACAATCCTACAAGAACATAATCAAGAATTTTAGGAGTAGTTAAGGAATTAAACCACTTTAAATAGATAAAAGGCCCCATTTTTCATCATACTAAATTTTTTTTATCATTTTTATATGGTTCGTTTGTGAAATATAAGGATTTTTATTCACTTTATCCCTAGATTAGGGTTTACACAATCCTAAGATAGCTGAGAGTAAACAAAAAGACAAATTTTCACTTATGATGATTATTTTTTTATTCTTTTCACTTGGAATAAGATATGTTTGACCTCCTCTTATACTTTCATTCACTCATCAAGCTTGAACAATCTCTAAATGATCACAATGAATAAAATTCTTTCTGATTGTGATATAGCGATAGACCTATGAACATAAATTAGATATAGTCTCAAATTATAATGACTTTCAAGGGTTATTTTAGGATTGTTTAAGACCCAAATAATTTACTCATATTATTTTAAATTATTATTAACCATAACATTCACAATAATGCATGTAAATACCACTTTTTGAAGACTATGTCAATAATACTCTATTTCTACATATTATAACCATCATACATACTAAATAATAGGGTAAATATAATCAAAACAACTTACTTATACATCCTTGAGGCTGATAAATGCATTCCAATAACATTAAAAGGTCTTATTTATTCAAATTTCATCCAAATATTCTTACAACTTTGCAAACCTACAGATTATTTACTCTAAAACTAGAGACCTTCTACAACTTCTTCCACTAACCTACTAACTTTCTCCTCTCCTATGTTATTATTATGTTTCTTGACTCCTCCTTAATTGATTCAAGAATTATCCCCTCTAACTTTGCAAACAAGACCAAACATTTCTCCATAAGTTATGACTTATCCACCATACTAAATTTGAACTCTTTCCTCTATTTGTAGAAAAGGGGATTCACTATCTCTTCTTTAGTATAGGTTTATCTTGTCTTGAATAGAATTGTCTTGTTATTAAATTCAATATTGAAATATTATTTGATCTAATTAAGATTCATTATAACTTAAAGGTATTTTTATACTCTCATTAGTGCTTTATAACTTTATACATAACCTTTAGTCTCATTTTGTATGAATCTTAGCAAAAAAACACACATTATTTTAGACCTTATTTCAAGTCTGTCACCTTATAATGAAAAATGGGGTCCTACGGTCTTCAAAGTCTTGTTCATAAACTAGGCTTGTAGCCTTTTTGATTGATTCCAATTCTCAAATCTAAATTTTTACTATTATTTCAAGAGGTTCTTATACTCCTAATATCTTTTTAACCTAATAAGGCACCTTCACACTTCACTGTGCCATCTTCTTTAAGATAACAAGATAAATCAAGGTTCTCTCTCTAGGATTGTCTTGAAAGTCTATCACCTTATTGGTTTGTAATCTAACTCAAAAATCATAATCATCTTGAATTATTAGGATTAATGCATCCCTTAATAGATTGTATAATCAAAAGAAATAACTTTCTCCTTTCACTGAACTAGTTCTTTACCAAAAGACAAGGAATAAGGGTTTTAGACCTTATACACAGGTCTATAGATTGAGTTTTAACTATATCTTCCTCTAGAGACCTCCTAAATAAAACCTCAAATAATTTATCTTTTAACATTTTACAAAGTTTCACAAGATTTTTGAGGTTATATTTCAAGTTATGATAGTTCTAGTTGATGCACCTAGAGTCTTATTAGTTATAGGCTAGTAACCTACTCAACTAGAGTCTTAAACCAATTGTAACACCTTTACAAAAATACTTTATTAGTTCTAATGGATTCTCATATCCATAAAAGTGTCATTTGACTCAAGTAATAGGTTTTTCACTTCCTTAAGTTTTAGTTTTTTCCAAAGAGAATTAAAAATAAAGGGTTTTAGCCCTAATCTACAAGCATGAAGTTAGAGATTGTGAAATAACCTAATCTATAGTAAAATACATTTAATGAAACCACTTTCAACACATTTAAAAAATATTACCACACCTTTCTACAAAGTTCCAACTTATTTGAAGGGTTAGTTTTTTATTTATGAAGGTTTTTGTGTTATAAACCCTAATTTAAGGGTTTTAAGATTGTATCAAAATAGTGAGTATGAATATCATGAAAATTTATATTTTAAAGACTATATTAGATACTTTAGGTTGGGGGAGACTCTTCACACCCTCATATATACCTATCACTTACCATTAGCCTTTAATCAATTCTTAAATGTGGTAAAAGACCAATTTTTGTTGACTATCATACCCTATGTATTGTAACTTCAAAAACACAATAACTATGCAAAAATATTACTTCAATACAACATAAACATTTAATTATAAGTAATGCAATCTTGGTATTAAAATAATAACCTCAATAAAGTAGGCTTTCATTGATTATAATATAGATTGAGTTACAACAGTTCTTAATAAAACTTTGTCTTAAGAGATTATTCTCCTTTATTTGAGTATATAAGTTTGGTTATCACACTTATAGGTGATGATTAAATTCTAATACCACATTATTAGAATCCATGTATGCCTAATTAGGAGACATAACACCTGTTCTGACCTCAAGATGACATTTTCCTAGATGCAAGATGCAAATAGTAGTTGAAGATCTTTTTTTTAAGGCCTTGTGGTTGAAACTAACATCACCACCATGTTAGGGTGGTGATAAAATTCTAATACTGCATTATTTAAATCTAAGTATGTCTGATTAGGAGACAAAACACATGTTCTAGCCTCAAAATGACATTTCCTTACATGCAAGATGCAATTTGCAATTGGATATCTCTATTTTTGGGGTCTCATGGTTAAAAATTGGCATTAACACCATGTTAGGGGTGGTGATTAACCTTTGGAGTGCATTTTTGGCATTTGAGTATGCTCAGTTAGGATATGGGCACCTATTATAATCTCATAATGGTATTTCCCTATAAGCCAAAAATTTTATTATTTAGGTAAACTTTACACATGCATAAAATGAAAACCATAATTTGTATCCACAAACAAAAAGAATGGTCACATGCATATTTAATTCCTCTACTTGTACCCTGAAGCCCTTAGATTATAAATTAGCAATGAACTCGTGATAGAGGCTTCAATTATTAGTCCTAAAATGAAACTTTTATGTAGTTAATAGATAGGGTCTTTGCCTCCAATACACATTTCCATTTTTACGACTTATTGTTCAAAATCCACCACTTACAACACCTTGAGATGCGAAATTTACATGGCTCCCCATTGCCACAACTTTAGAATCCATGCAGACACACTTATTTATAATAATTTTGGCCTTGAGCAACATTGATAAGGAATATTGTCAAGATGTAAGCCACAATTAGAGATCTCTATCTTTGAGGCCTCATGGATAAAAAATAACATTTAAACCACATCAAGGATGGTGATTAACCTCTAGGATTACATTCTTGGCATCCAAGCACATCCATTTAGGAGATAGAGCACCCATTCTGACCTCAAGATGATATTTCCCTAAATGTAAAATGCAAGTTGCAATTCAAGTTCTCTATTTCCATGTCCTCATGGATAAAAATTGGAATTTTCACCATGTTGGGGGTGGTGATTAACCTCTATAATTTCATTATTAGCATTTGAGTATGCTCGGTTAGGAAATGGAGCACTCATTCGGGCTTCAAGATGACATTTTATTATAAGTCAAAATTATTGTTTTTTAAGCAAACTTTAGATGTTATGTGCATGTCAAACTCCTCTACTTACACCTAAATCCCTTAGATTATAAATCATCTATAAACTCATGGTAGAGGATTTAATAATTAGTCTTAAAATGGAACTTTTATGTAGTTAAGAGATAGGGTCATTGCCTCCAATAGACAATTCAGATTTTGGGACCTCTGCCTCAAAATTCATCACTTTCAATACCTCAAGATGTGTAATTTACATGCATTCCCATTGACATGGCCTTATAATCTATGCGTATATCCTTTTTTATAATAATTTCAACCTCGATCAACATTGACAAGAAATGTTGTTAAGATGCAAGCTGTAGTTAGATATCTTTATCTCCAAGGCCTCATGGATAAAACCTAGCATCATCACCATGTTGGGAGTGAATATTAACCTTTAGGACTACAATATTGGAATTTTATTTTCAAGTACATTTTATTTGGAGATGGAGCACCTATTCTGGCCTCAAGATGAAATTTTTCTAGATGTAACATGCAAGTTGTAGTTGGATATCTCCATCTTCAAGTCCCTATGGTTAAAAAATAACATCACCACCATGTCAAGGTGGTGATTAACCTATAGGACTTATTCTTAGCATTTGAGTATGCCCGATTAAGAGATGGAGCAACCATTCGAGCCTCATGATGATATTTCCCTATAAGGCAAAGTTGTTATTTTTGAAGAAAACTTTAGATAGGACTAAAATGGGAATTGTAAGTCATATTTATGAATAGAAATAATGGTCGTGTGCATATCGAAGTTATCTACTTTCACTCCAAAACCCTCAGATCATAAAATATTGATGAACTTGTGGTAGAGGATTCAATGATCAGTCTTAAAATATAACTTTTATCTAGTTAAGAGACATTATCTTTTCCTTCAATATACATTTCCACTTTTGGTACCTTTGCTTCAAAATCTATCACTTCTAACACCTTAGAATGTGCAATTTACATGCATTTCCACCATCACAGCCTCAGAATCCATGTAGATACCTTTTTTTCAACAATTCTAATCTTGAGCAACATTGATAAGAAATTTTGTCAAGATGTAAGCCGTAGTTGGAGATCTCTATCTTTGGGGCCTTGTGAAATGTGAAAAATGTGCTTGTTTGATTGTAAATCCAGCTTTTTAGCGAGCAAGACCTATGAAAAAAAGTTATGATTTTTAGATGTAGTTTTTGACAAGTATAGGAAGTTGATAGTTATTTTACTTAAGCCTCATTTTTTTCACACATAAAAACAATATTTTCATTTTGTAGTGTGATCCTGCCATTTAACAAGGAAATCATGTTAATACATAGAGCAATATCATTGATTTAGAAAAATTAAAAGATGGGAAATTTAAAAAAGAATAAAATGAAAAAAATCTAAAAAATAATATTTTCAAACTTTTAAGATGTTAGATTATTTCCAAGAAGATTGTGAGGTGCATCAGTCCCACCAGGCATGCCAAAATTTAGATCATGATTACAAGAGAGGTTAGTTCATGTTAGTATGTCAACATCAAACATAAAAAATTTGACAAATATAACTTCTCAAGTGTAATCCCTCGATCTGGACAAGGTCTAAGAAGCAAAGAACAAATAGAAAACACAAACAAAAGTGATTATACCTTCCTCATGGACCTTCTTTCTAAGCTGGATTAATGGTACATTGAGCCTAAAATTGTATCTTTAGAGTCTTCATCAATTTCACACCTTCATATAGGTATCATATCCCTGGGGTTACACATGGTTTGTCCTGAATAAAATAGAAAAAAATGGTTTATAATGAAGTTTTTCTTTAGATTTCTACATAGTTTATTTGCACTAAAAATCTTGGTCATTATGCTTAAATGACCCTTGTATTTATAGATTGTCTAGATTGATTGTGGTTATGGGATGGAGATGAAGATGTGTGGCTTAAAATCAGTCACATTTGATAAGTAAAATATAATTAATTTTTGGAATTAATTATGCTTTAATGAGGCATGGGTTCAATTTTATGATATTTCCTTGTATTTATTCTAATATTTGACACATTTTTGTGTGATGTCACTGTTTAGATATTTTTTAAATATTTGGATATTGCATAATTACAAATTAGCTAATTTATATTACTTTTCTACTTAGCCATTTGATTTGATAGGATAATTAATCTAGATTAGCTTTCATATGATTTATGTAATATCAAAATTTGAACTCACTATTTGACCTAATTAATCCAAAAACATCTCTTTCAAATTTACAATTTGACTCATGATGAATTAGATGAAGTTGATAATTTTATCTGGTGTATTGATCTAATCAATGATGCATCAATATATGTCAGAATGTGTACATAAGATGTGAGGACTAATTTAGGTGTTTTGGTGATTTGTGCATTATTTCTAGAAGTCATCCTAATTATAATTTCAACTTGAAAGTGATGAGAATTGAGTGTTTACAGCTACTATGTAAAATATGTGAAAAGGCTCTTCCACAATAATGAAATTACAAATAAAAATACCATCACAATGAAAGATGGTTTCTCATCCAAGTGACATAAAAAATCCCATTTAGGAAGGTGATGTTGCTCCCCTAATTAACAATATTACACAATAGTACATCACTTAAAGTCAAAGGCTAGACCAATCAACTACTTTTGGAATGGTCCACATGATTGTGTATCAAGTCTCAGCATCTTCACTCATTACATTGTCACCTCTGATACCTCCTCCTCATTCCACACCACCAAGATAACCCATATCAACTTCAAATTATGTTGATTAAGGTGCATAAGTGGTTAGTTTTAGTTATGCTTTATTTTAGTGGATGCAACCACTATTGGGAAGGAAGAGAGTGATAAATACAACCATGCCATATTTTTATGTAGTAATGCATATTTTGGTAACATCCCTTCTAAAGAAAGCATATATCACCTCTAGGTTGGTTTTTGATTCATCTAGAGCCCAATTTATATAAATTGCATAACTAAACATATATAAAAACATGGAAGATATAACCATGGATAAATACACTTTGAAGATGTTCTCATTAGGCACACCCACTCTTGATAGTGATGTGCATAACCTCATATAAATCACTAAGAAAATGATTAAGAGATATAAACAAGATGAGCTAACCCATGAACAGATGAAGGAATAGATTTTCCAACTGGTCAGGTATGTAATCTACCTCTTTATTTTGGTGTAACCTCTGATGATATCTCAATTTGATGCTCCAACCCAATTCCCTAAATCAACAAAAATGCAATCTCAACTATAAGTAGGTATAAAAATTATGATAAGACTAATGAAGTTTGGGTGGAAAAAATAATTTTGGATGGGTTGAAATACATTGAAGAGGTAATAAAAACCTATGAGAATATTGATATAGAACATGCAAATTGGATCAACATGTCCAATACCATTGAAATAAGTGTGAATTGTGGGAAAACATGAATAAAGATATAGAGGAAATGGAAACAACATACGTTAAACTAATTGTAAAGAGGAGTGTTTGAGAAAATAGAAAATGTTCTTTCTTACAATTTATGTGAAAGAATTTTGCACAAGATTGATGCCTTGAATAAATCAATTAAAGATCTGAATAAACAACAAAGGATTAGTGATTAGAGGATTGTCAATTCTTGTTCAAATATATGGAGTCTACACTAAGATTTGACTAAGGAAGATGGTTTTGAGAAACACCCAGTAGGTGTGATAAAAGAAAAATTTAGAAATTTGATCAAAAAAGAACTATTCAAGGAGAGTAATTTCAACATTTCCTCCATGAACAAACTCAGGGTAAGTGTACAGAGATGGGGGGACAAAAAGCAGATAAAATTTTGTGTTTAGAGTATTGAAAATGGCTATGTGTACATGGTTTTTAAAATTACATAGTCATTTATTTGACATAGGATCGGTGATCACTGAGCCTAAATTGTGTACATAGTTTAATGCATTAAAATCATATATATGGTTTTAACACATTAAAAACTATAAGCAGTTATAAAACAACATAATCACATACATGCATCTATTGCTTTATACCTAAAGACAAAGCATTGATTCCATTCATTTGGCATTGATGCAAACCATGACTAGGAGATAAAATGAATAAATAAATAGTTGACAATGAGACCAAGGCATGCAAAAAACACTCCATCAACCCAAATTCAACAATGGCATGCCAAAAGAAAGGCATGCAAACATGTTTTAGTGCATTTATAAATAGAATTAGTTAATTTTGTTACATTTTTCTTGAAATTGTTGTTGGTGTTTTCAACACATGTAGAGGCTAATGTACCAAGTGGAAATGAACAAAAACCTGAGCCTCCTATCCCTCCTAATCCAAAAAACCTTCTTATCCCTCCTAACCCACAAAACCCTCTTATCCCTCCTCACCCACAAAACTCTTCTAGATCTCATATAGTTCCTCAAGCCCCCTAATGTAGTCAGGAGGATTTAGCAGCCCATATCATTGAAAACAAGATCAAACTTGAGAATTTGAGTAGGACATTGAGGGATCCCCTTGCTAACAACCCCCACTAAATTTATCTGACAAACACATTATAGACATTATTATATGAAATTGACTCATTAATGGGTCAAATTAATAAGTAGTATGAGTATAGAAATATATGTAGGGCATAATATTCTAAAAAATTGTATACAATCATAGAAAGAGATAAACACATAACCAAATCCCAAATCTGTGTCATATTCAATGATGGGAAAATTAGTGCACCACTAGATGTGGAGGCCAAATAGATTTCAATCCACTAGTGAGCTCACAATTTGATCAAATAGAATTTTTGGGACTAATAGTGGATGGTCTTTGATCACTTGCCTTTTAACAACAATGAGTTTCTACTGTATTTTTTGAGAAAACTATATTATGATTTTGTGTTGAATGAAATTCTAAAATATTTTAATTTATCATAGTTTAGGGCAGAGGAAAGGGATTTACATAGGATAGGCCAGATGCATGTCATGCATCTAATCAGCTTGGAGAGTACATTGTTGAAGAGTTTTTAGTAATGTCATGGTGATATCATGGAGGTGTCCTATGAGTGGATTAATTGCTTTGATAGCCTAAGTAACAATGATAAAGTGTGTAATGTGCTTGTCTTAGTGTGCTTAAAGGAGGATTGGTTGATCTTCAATTTTGACATGATTAGATATGTTCAAGGATGAGTATGGTGATTTTATAATGGTAAATGGGTCCTATCAATGATCAAGGATGATTGGAGAGCTTGTGTACATGACTGGATTTCATCTGGTAGTCCATAGTTTTCATCTAGATAGTTTGGGTTTAGTGGTAGAAAATTTAAGTAGGCAGTTTTCTAACATCACCATTGCCATGTATGGATGAGTCAGGGGAATTTTTTTTATATGGTTGTGATCATAATAGTCCCTAGTTACTATGTGTTAAATCTCAAGTCATTCAACTAAGCATAGTCAAAGATATGTGGGTGCAAAATTGGGTTCCCAGGCAGTTTGATAGTGTTTTCCCATACTTAGCCAAATTTACAAATGGATAGAAATGTTGAGTAGGAATTTTGATGATGTAATATATCATACATGTGAATTTATAAAGATAATTTGATCATATGGGTTTATTTAGTTTTGTGTCTAATTCTTATGTGCCAAATTTTAGGTCATGTGATGTAGCTCGATAAAAGATATGCATATGTAAAGTTGGGCTCCCAAGCATTTTGACAGTGTTTTATATGTTCAAATAGAGCTAAGTAGTTTGTTGATATCATATATCATATGTGTGAAGGATTCAAGATCAAATTGATATATGGATGGAATTTCCTATGTGAAAATATTTTATACACTAAATTTTAGATCATGCGACTAAGTGCAACAAAAAGTTATGCAAGAGAAAAGTTAGCCTCACAGGAAAGTTCTAAGCATAGTTGGATCTAATACCAATTGTTGAAAGTAGATATTGGTGGGGTTGAATCATTATACAATAATTCACATTAAATTCCAAAACCATTCCATCATATATCAACTTGATCATAGCAACATAAACATGAAAGTACATTTATCAAAAGCATGAACTAGAGCATACAACACATCAACACATCATCTATATGGGAAACTCTCTTTGGGAATAAAACCCACTCCCAAGCCTGAAAACACTTGGACAAATTATCCTATAAGGTATTACAAACTAGAGATTGGTCAAATCCTCCTAACCAAGATTTAGTAAAACACTTGTTCCATAAGGAGCACCTACCCCTAAGATGATCAATTCCTTTAGACCACCTACCTTTAGTGAAACACCTATTTCACAAGGAGCAACTACCCCTGAGGAATACCAAGTCATTTAGACCCTCTTTTGAAATGAACACCTCCACCTTAGAACTAATGTCTTCAACACTTGATGATGGACCTCTGATTATCACTCTTCACCTTCACTCTTTCACCTGACACTCCTTGTTGGCCAAAACACATTGCATATTTGTACCAACACACAAAGATCAATTAGGACACATTACATATCAAAACTAACCCCACTCTCTAACTCTTCACTCGCACTCACTTCAACACACCTACAATAACTTTATCATAATATAACATGACCATGAGGTCATTCACACTGACCATACTCTGATCTGCCTCATAAATCAATCTCCAAGCTCACACAAACATCACCTATCCTTTGTTCACACGTCAAAGCATCAAACCTACAAGAGCACTTTTTATTACATAAAAACATGACCTACAAGTCATACACACAATCATGAACTAGTTCTACTCATCAATCGATCCAATGGGCACACTTCCTATTTTTGTTCCTTAACTCTTCACTGTACTCCACTCACAAAACCCTCTTTGCTCATCTTCAACTTGAAAGAGAACTATTATACCATAAAAATTATGATTTATAGGTCATACACATAGTCCTCAATCTATTATGATCATCAAACTAACCATTAGGCATATTTAGTCTCCTCTTTTCTTCACTTTAATGAATATTATACTCACACTAACCCCTCCAAATCAATAAACCATCTAATTTGGTCTCAATATATATAGAGAAATCATGATAAAGAGCTTCTTGGTCATCCATTAGACTTACCTTAACCCTTAATTTTTATCTCACATCAATACATGGCTTAATACAATCTTCATAGGTTGGCCATGGCATCTACGGGTCACCCTTAAGCAGCTACACCTTTCAATTAGGCTTTTGTAACTCTTATAGGTCTCATAGAGACCTATTCACCAATTTAACACTTCATCAATAAAAAATAAGAACACAAGACCAATTTCAAATACATGGGTCCACTCCTTATGACCCCTAAGACATCTCCAAATGATCATAGTCAATAATACACTCCTCTGCATATGCTCAATCAACTCAAACACTAACCTTGTGCACATAAACATCATGAACAAATACATAGTAAAATTATTAAGCATTGCCCATACTAATTATCAATTTTTCATACCTCTAAAGACCACACATATCATCCTCATGGAGTTTAAAACACTCCCAAAAAGTTAAGTTATCATGAAACATTGAAATAGCATCAACACAAGCTCAAACATCCTTCTTGGGTCACTTCCAGAACACAATTGAACACAAAGTCAACTTTGGAACTAAATATATTTATTTATACATATAATTAGACCTTAAAATTCATATTTCTAGATGCATCTTATAATCCTCTACAACTTATATTTTTACACCATGAACAAATTCTAGATAGATCAAAATATATGGTACAAAAACTAGACACTAGTATTTTCCTTTGTAAATTTCAAATATTCAAATTCAAATAGTCATAGTTAAACCTCAAACATATGACCTCATCTCATGAAATATTTAAATATTAATTCAACATTCACCATCAATTTCTACATAGTAGTCAATTATTTATCTTATAGTGCTCACCATTTGATCTTACTCAGAACCCCCATGATCATGACACTTGGCACCCTCACGTGCCTTTGGAGCACTTTAATTGTTAAATGTCATGCACCTAATTTGTCTAGAGAGTACATATCAACGAACCACATCCATTAGAGATCCTACCCTATAAAATCAATGAGACTATATAGATTGATATTTTTCATGTGCTTAATGTGCTTATTGATATGCTCATTTAGCATATGAACCAAGTTTCTCATACCCCTGTTGGCAAGTGTGGACATGGTGAGGCTTCATCTAGCACTACTACCTGATGATCTGACTATTACAAATCATGTGGTGTTATATGCACTGGACCTGAAGAGGAGGATATTATGCAACCCACTCATGTTGGTATTTTCATGGGCCTAGATGATATCAATCTCACTATGTTTCAGTGATCTACATTTTCTCAAAATACTTTAGCTATAACTTCACATATATCTTTAATATTTTACATTTTGAAAAAAAATTATTAGACTTGTTAAATTTCAAATATTTGTACAATTTAAAAGGTAATAATTATTTCTCATGTAGAAAGCCAATAATGTATATTAATTTTTTTATGTTACAATAAGATTTTGGATACCACATGAGCATGTGTGTTATTTCTACTACATCTGTATATACCTATATAGAGATGATTTTTAAAGATTAATTAGTGTTATGGTTTATTATACATGTGTGTTGTATATATATTCCAAAGTAACTAACAATGACATTTTATTTGTTCAATTGATGACCACACTAAACACTCTACCATTTATTCAAGAGGGAGCAAATGTAAGTGTTGCTACTACGATTTCATCTACACGACAACTCACCGATGTACATGAGATTTATTGTAATGTTTAATTGTAAATATATGTGTGTTTTTTAATTTTCCTTTATGCTTTTGAAAATAGCTAACACATGAAATAATTGTCTACATAGACTCCTTTAGTGATGTCTTCTAGTCCTGTTGAAATGATTAGTAGGCATGATGTGGTACAATTGACAATTGACTTTATAAGTTTTTATATTATATTTTAATGATTTAGTCAATTGGCTTAAATGTTTAAGAACTAATTTTGAATTTTTATTTTGTATGTGTGTGTGTGTGTGTGTGTGTGTGTGTGTGTGTGTGTGTGTGTGTGTGTTTACAAGGACCCATCCCTTCTGTTATCAAGAGCACATCATTGACTTGTGTTGATGATATATTTCACACTCTTGTTTACCAATGCGAACCTATCATTGAACATATTAAGCACTAATCCCAAATTGATAGTGACCACTAACTTACAATAAGTGCACCTATGAATAATTTATTTATCATTTTAAAAACTTAACTTGTTAGTTTTTTAAGTATCTTGTTTCAGTACGTGTGTAAATTTTGTGACAATATTTGTATATGAACAGTTGGAGCTACAGATGAGTTTTGAGTAGAAGAGGATCACAATCAAAAAGATCCAATGCCTCTAGTTTGAGTAAGGAATATAAGGGAGAGGATTCGATAAGCAAGGAAAAGAGAAATGCATTTTGATGATTATGATCATGTCTTATAACATTTTTTGTATGTCTATATGGATTATTGTATAGTTCTTTGGAATTGTATACCTATACGACATTGACCTAGGATATTATATTATGTTCACATTTTTTACACCTTTATATAAACATTCTTGTTGATTTCACCTTCTAGATTTTTTTGTAATTTATTACATATTCACATTATTGTATGCCTTAAAAAAAAATTGAACAATAAAAATCTACCCTGTAGTCTATTGAATATTGTTGAAATGTATGAGAATATTATGTATGATTATGTTATGAAATTATTACAAAAGGTGTGGTAAGTGATCATGATGCAAGTAGACCTCTCTTAGATTTAATTTCTAGGTCTCTTTAAACTTTGTATCCTCCTTGTTCAAATGAATGATTATTTTATGAAAATCATTGATATGATCGAGGTTATCTCATATCCACAATCTGACCTCTGTCCACAAAACACAAACAATCTTGTTAGGTTTCTTCAACTAAACCTCTAGCTTATAACACTCTTCATTTGATCTTGGTATCATCTCAATTTTTTATATCTTTATCAAGGTTATTCCACACTTTATAATATTTTGTGACTCTAATTATATCTTCAACAATCTTATTTTATTAGTCTTCAACTAAAAAACAATATTTTGCCCTTTACACAGTACGTTAGGCCTTGTTCTAAGGTATATTAACTTCTCTAATGAATAATTTTTTTCAAAACTTAAGCTCGTTATGACTTGGAATGGGTTTAATGTATTATTAAGTTGATTATTTACTCAAATAACCATGTTTACAACTTCTCCTAAACTATTTCCTTCAGGAAAACAAAAACACAGACTTTTTCTAGTCCTTTCAAGACCTTGACAAGTAGGTTTGTTATATTAGACAAGCATGTTTTCTCATTACTCAGATTTTTAAATCCTTCATCAGGGTTGTTAAATCCATTTTTACGTTATTCAAGTTGACACACAAATACCTCTTCCTTAAATGTGATCAATTCTTGATCTTTAACAAAGAAAACAAGGATTTAGACCTAATTGTATAGGCCTACAAACCCTACAACTAGCATAAATACATCATTAGACATTTTATGAACTTGAAACATTATTTATTACCTTGAAACTAATTATCTCTAGCTCCATCTCAAATTTCATGATCTTTCATTCCTCCTTTTGAATATATTCAAGTGTTGGCTTCCTTAAACCTTGTTTTTGGCTTATTTACAATCCTCAAAAACACAATCAAGAATTTTAGGAGTATTTAAGGAACTAAACCAATTTTAATATCTAAAAGGCCCTAATTTTCATCATACTACCAAGTTTTATCATTTTGGATGGTTCATTTATGAAATATAAGTATTTTTATTCACTTTAACCCTATATCAGGTTTTACACAGTCCTAAGATAACCAAGAGCAAACAAAAAGACATAATTTCACTTCTGATGATTATTTTTTAACTATTTTCACTCATAATAAGCTTTTTCTGACCTCCTCTTATCCTTAAATTCACTCATAAATCTTGAACAATCTCTAAATGATCATAATGAATAAAATTCTTTCTGATTGTGATACTGTGATAGACCTATGAACATAAATTGGATAAAGTCTCAACTTATAATGACCTTCAAGGGTTATTTTAGGATAGTTTAAGACCTAAATAATTTAATATTATTTTTTCAAATGATTATCAACCATAAAATTCAAAATAATACATGAAAATACCACTTTTTGAAGATTGTGTCAATAATACTATGTTTCTACAAATTATAACCATCATACATACTAAACAAGATGATAAAGAATAATCAAAATTACTTAATTATACATCCATGAGGCTGATAAAGACATTCCAATATCATGACAAGGTATTATTTATTCAAATGTCATCCAAATATTCTTACAACTTTACAAACCTATAAATTACTTACTCCAAAGCTAGAGACCTTCTACAATTTATTCTACTAACCTACTGTCTTTCTCCTCTCCTATGTTATTATTATGACTCCTCCTTAATTGCTTCAAGAATTATCCCTTCTAACTTTGCAAACAAGACCAAATATTTCTCCACAAGTTATGACTTATTCATCATACTAAATTTGACCTCTTTACTTTGTTTACCTAGAAAAGGGGGTTCACTACGTCTTCTTCAGTATAGGTCTATCTTGTCTTGAATAGGATTGTCTTTTTATTGAATTCAATCTTGAAATAATATTCGATATAATTAAGCTTAATTATAACTTAAAAGTATTATTGTACTCTTATTATTGTTCTATAACTATATACATAACCTTCACTCTCATTTATGTATGAATCTTAGTAAAAAAACACACATTATTTTAGACCTTGTTTCAAGTCGGTCACCTTATGATGAAAAATGGGGTCTCAAGGTCTTCAAAGTTTTGTTCATAAAATAGGCTTGTAGCATTTTTTATTGATTTCAATTATAAAATCTAAATTTTTAATATTATTTTAATAGGTTATTATACTCTTAATAGCTTTCTAACCCAAAAATACACCTTCACACTTACTGTGTTATCATATCTAGGACAACAGGACAAATCAAGGTTCTCTCTCTAGGATTGTCTTTAAGGTCTATCACCTTATTGGTTTGTAATTTAACTCAAAAATCATAATCATCTTGAATTGGAAGGATTATTTCATCCCTTAATAGTTTGTCTAATTAAAATAAACAACTCTCTCCTTTCACTGAACTAGTTCTTTACCAAAATAAAAGGAACAAGGGTTTTAGACCTTATGCACAAGTCTATAGACTATGTTTTAACTCTATCTTCCTCCATAGACCTCCAAAACACTTCAAACCTCTCTAAAACCTCAAAAAAATTATCTTTTAACTTTATATGAAGTTTTACAAGATTTTTGTGGTTATATTTTAAGTTATGATAGTTTAAGTTGATGCACCTAGAGTCTTATTCTTAGTAGGCTACGAATGTGCTCAACTAGAGTCTTAAACCAACTGTAACACCTTTAAAAAAATAATTTGTTATTTATAATGGATTTTAACATCCCTAAAATTTTCATTTGACTCATGTAATAGGTTTCTCACTTCCATAATTTTTAATTTTTTTCAAAGAGAATTGAAAATAAAGGATTTTAGGCCTAATCTAAAGGCCTACAGTCAGATATTTTGAAATAACCTGAGTTATTGTAACCTCCATACAATGAAACCACTTTCAACACATTCCAAACATATTAACACACATTTATACAATGTTACAACTTGTTATAAGGGTTATTTTTGTATTTATGGAAGTTTTTGTGTTCTAAACCCTAATTGAAGGGTTTTAGGATTGTATCAAAATAACAAGTATGAATATCATGAAAATTTAGATTTTGAATATTTTATTATATAATTTATGTTTGGGGGAGACTATTTTCACCCTCATATATCCCTATCACTTACCATTAGCCCTTAATCAATCTTCAAATGTGATAAAAGACTAATTTTTATTGACTGTCAAACCCTATGTACTGCCTTTTCAGACCTACAACTTCAAAAACACAATAACTATGAAAAAATATTACTTAAATACAACATCAACATTTAATTACATGTAATACAATATTGTTATTGAAACAATAACCTCAATAAATTAGGCTTTCATTGATTATAATATAGACTAAGTTACAATAGTTCTTGATAAAACTCTGTCTTAAGAGATTCTTCTCCTTTCTTTGAGTATTGAAGTTTGGTTATCACACTTATAGGTGACAATTAAATTATAATACCACATTCTTGGAATCCAAGTATGCCTAATTAGGATATGGAGCACCTATTCTGACCTTAAGATGGCATTTTTGTAGATGCAAGATGTAAGTCATAATTGGAGATTTCTATTTCCAAGGCCTCATGGTTGAAAAATAACATCGTAATATGTTATGGGTGGTGATTAACTTCTAATACTACATTATTGACATCTAATTATGTCCAATTAGGAGACGATACACTTTTTCCAACCTCATAATGACATTTTACTGCGTACAAGATGCAATTAACAGTTGGACACCTCTATTTTTGAGGCCTCTTTGTTAAAAATTGGCATTGACACGACGTCATGGGTGGAAATTAACCTTTAGGACTACATTATTGGCATCTGATTATTCCCAGTTAAGAGATGGAGAACTCATTCTGACCTCAAAATGGTATTTCCCTATAAGGCAAAATTGTTATTATTTAGGCAAACTTTGGACATGCGTAAAATGAAAATCATAAGTTGTATCCATAAACCAAAAGAATAGTCACATGTGTATCAAATTCCTCTACTTGTACCCTGAATCCCTCATATTTTAAATCATTGACAAACTCATGGTAGAGGCTTTAATGATCAGTCTTAAAATGAAACTTTTCTATAGTTAAGAGACAAGGTCTTTGCCTCCAATAAACATTTCCATTTTTAGGTCTTTTGGTTCAAAATCCATCACTTCCAACACCTTGAGATGTGGAATTTACACATGTTCCCACTTTCATGACTTCAAAATCCATGTAAATACACTTTTTTATAATAATTCTGGCCTTGAGCAACATTGACAAGGAATATTGTCAAGATGTAAGCCATAGTTAGAGATCTCTATCTGTAGGGCCTCATGGATAAAAACTAGCATTTCCACCACATCAAGGGTGGTGATTAACCTCTAGGACTACATTCTTGGTATCTAAGTATGTCCATTTAGGATATGGAGCACCCATTCCAACTTTAAGATGATATTTCCCTATATGTAAGATGCAAGATATAGTTTAATAGATCTATTTCCATAGACTTATGGCTGAAAATTGGAATTGTCACCACATTGGGGTTGGTGATTAACCTCTAGAACTGCATTATTGGTATTCGAGTATGCTCAGTTAGGAGATGTAGCACCCATTCAGGCTTCAATATGACATTTTCCTAAAGTAAAATTTTTTGTTTTTAAGCAAACTTTAGATGTCATGTGCATGTAAAGTCCTCTACTTACACCAAAATCCCTCAGATTAATAATCATTGACAAACTCATGGCAGAGGATTTAATAATTGGTCTTAAAATGGAATTGTTATGTGGTTAAGAGATAGGGTCTTTACCTCCAATAGACATTTTAGCTTTTGGGACATCTGCTTCAAAATCCATCACTTTCAATACCTCAAGATGTGCAATTTACATGGCTTTCCCACTGCCGCCGCCTTAGAATCTATGCATATATCCCAATTCCAACCTCTAGCAACATTGACAACAAATGTTATCAACATACAAGCTACAATTAGATATCTCTATCTTTGATGCTTCATGGATAAAAATTGGTATCTCCACCATGTTGGGAGTAAAAATTAACCTCTAAGACTGAATTATTAGCATTCAAGTTTTAAGTATATTCGATTAGGAGATGGAGCACCTATTTTGGCCTCAAGATGACATTTTTCTAGATGCAAGATGCAAGTTGCAGTTGGATATCTATATTTCCAAGTCCCGTGGTTTAAAACTAACATCACCACCATGTCAGGGTGGTGATTAACCTCTAGGACCTATTATTGGCATCTGAGTATGCTTGATTAAGAGATGGAGCAACCGTTCTAGCCTCAAGATGATATTTCCCTATAAGGCAAAATTGTTATTTTTTAGGAAAACTTTGTATAGGCTTAAAATGGAAATCATAAGTCATATTTACAAATATAAATAATGGTCATGTGAATGTTGAATTCATCTACTTTCACTCCAAAACCCTTAGATCATAAATCATTGATGAACTCATGGCAGAGGATTCAGTGACCAGTCTTAAAATGTAACTTTTATATAGTTAAGAGACATGGTCTTTTCCTCTAATAGACATTTCCTCTTCTGGGACCTTCACTTCAAAATCTATCACTTTTAACACCTTAAGATGTACAATTTACATGCATTTCCACCATCATGGCCTCAGAATCCATGTAGATAACTTTTTTCAACATTTCTGACCTTGAGCAACATTGATAAGAAATGTTGTCAAAATGCAAGTCATAGTTAGAGATCTCTATCTTTGGGGCCTCGTGAAATGTGAAAATTATGCTTGTTTGATTGTGAATCCACTTCTTTAGCCAACAAGACCTGTGAAAAAAGTTATGATTTTAGGATGTAGTTTTTGACAAGTATAGGAAGTTGATATTTGATTTACTTAAGACTTAAGTTGTTCACACATAGAAATAATATTTTCATTATGTAGTTGTTGACGCAGTGGATTCCACCTAGGGCAGGATGCCTAGCTCCTGTCCTTCCACACACAAAAATGGAAACTCCCCTCTCACCTATGGGACTGGTGAAGCTAGAGGGGAGAGTCTCTAGATAAGGGTTAGTTCCCTCTGATGTATCTTTTAGGCCCTGGTTTCTCCTACTGCTAACAAATAAAATGAAAAAGTGGGGGATGAAAAGGGAGAGAGAGATGCTGAAAATAGAACCTAAGACTAAAAAATGAAAAGGTGATACACAAAAAAAGGTTGACCCACTCAGCCTGAACATACACTTTTCACCAGGAAGAAATGCCCATACACTTCATCTGAAGGGGGAAGCTCTTCTGCAACAGTGAGTCAGGGGTCCGTAGAGATACAAGGAGGAAGGAACTAGCAAAGGTGTTCTGAGACACACTTTGACAACCTATTCACATGTGCCTATATTCTTTCTGTAGACACTTCTGGCAGACCTGTAGAAAAGAGACTTCAAAACGCACCGAACATGTTGTAATCGATTTTTGAAAAGCATGAAATATAATGACTTAACACAAAAGAAGAACATAGACATATACTTTAAAGTGCAAGTCCAGTTAGAGGTCAAAATGCTAAGTCCTGATTCAAGGTAAAATCTGCCAGAGCTCTGCCTTACAAGCTCGAGAGATTTTTGTGTATAGTTTTGCCTTAAGGCTAAGAGAATGGATCCTTCTCAAAATGAGACTTTTAAAATATATAGAAAGAGGAAGAGAACTTGGCACTTTCTGGGAAAGACTTTGGCACTCTTTTTTCAAGTTGGCCCATGTGCATCGAGAGCATTGGGAAGAGGAAGTCAATGTTGTTGATGTCATTCTTCTAGAAGAGGATTGCTAGAACCATGTTATGTGATCGTTGATCTTGACTTTGGCATTCAAGAGCATGGGTTGTGCCTCTTTTCCTACAAATAGACTATGGTTTATCCCCTCATAAATGCCAAATGGAGAAAGCAGATCATGCCACTCACTATTTGCACCATTTGATGACCATCTAGCAATAACTCACCTCTCCTCACCACTTGGACTGCTTTGTCTTTTCCTACACTTTGTCTCATTCCTACTTTGTCTCCTTCTAGTTTCTTCTAACAAGTCGCTACGTTCTTTGGGCTCTTCCTACTTGTCTTGGCCACTTTTTGGTAATTCTCAAATAAGTGACACGTGGCATGTTCCACTGTGAAATGGGTAGGACACGTGGTAGCATCTGCTTGACTCATGGAAGCTTTAGGCACCCTTTGAAGGTCCTACAAAAGAGAACATGTGTCAGCTTCCACTCCCTTTAGCAATTCATCTGGGGCCCACCACAGTTCTCACAAGACAAAAGAGAGAGACTGCAGGTGTTGACACTTGTCGGCTTCCACCGAGACTTGCAGGGGACACATGGCACATTCTGCTACTCCTAGAAAATCATGTCAAAGCCTTTTGTGGTTGCCACTTGGCACCTTCCACACTCTAGATTTCTCAGTATAAAATTTGACATTTACGAGCCCATCATAGTTTGAAAACCAACGGCTATTCTATCTTCTTAAATTTGTTAGCTTCTGAGATGTTACCGTCCTTGGCAAAATCCTTCGAGCCTTTTCCTTTAGCCTTTCTTCTTCACAGGATTTTCCTTTAGACAATTTTCCCATGGATAAAAATTCAACGAGAATTGTCTTGATTGCTTTGATTTCTTCAAAATTTTCTCCGAGTCCCTTTCTTTGGAATTTTCTCAGTTTTTTTCTCTCTTGCAGCCTCCCCAAATTTCTTCAAACTTTTTGTTCGAAGGAATTCCTTTGGACAAAAAGTCTGAAGGATTTCTCCTTGCCTCCACCGACTGCCTTAGAAAATTTTCTAAAAGAAAATATCCTTTGCGGCCTTCTTGAAAATGACCTTTTCGAAGGGTGCCTTTGCACTTGATTGCCTTCTGAAAGGGAACTTATCCTTCAGCTTTGTGGACGCTCCTTTAAACTGCCCGATTGAACTAACCGCTTGAACCAAAAATGGTTCAACAGTTCAACACTGCGCGCCATTTGTTTAAACTTTGCCACTTTAAAACAAGCCTTTGAACTTGTCGTGATGAACCAAGGCTTTGAACCTAAGCGTTGAACCAAGGCGTTGAACTAGGCTGATGAACTGACTGAGTGGACCGACTGATTGAACCATCCAATGGAATCAAAATATTGAACCAAGGCGTTGAACCAAGCCGATGAACCTTGCCAAAGCATTGAACTTTGCTGATGAACTTAGCTTTGAACCAAAGCAATGAACATTGTCGATTGAAGCAAGCGTTGAACTTTGCCGAAGCATTGAACCAACTGAATTGAACCAAGCCTTTGAATTGAGCCGATTAACCGAAGCATTGAACCAGTTCAATGGTTCAATGGTTCAAAGGTGCCAACCTTCCTGGTGAATTTCTTTAGACAAGAGCCTGAAGAAGCTTCGTAAAACTTTGGACTCTTTGAACTGGTTCCTCAACTGCCGAAAGACTACACCTGCAGAGTCCGTAGAAATTCCTGGACTTGTGCAAAATAAAAATGAATTGGCCTAGAACAACAGGGGAAGAAGGGGACCGATTTTTGGCCTGTTGGGAAAAAAATGGTCAACAGTAGTGCAATCCTACCATTTAACAAGGTGATCATTTCAATATGTAGAGTAATATCATTGATTTTTAGAGAATAAAATATGGGGAATTTAACATAAATGAAAGGAAAACATCCCAAAAATAATACTTTCAATCTTTAAAGATTTTAGAATGTTCTCAAGAAGATTATGAGATGCATCAATCCCACCGGGCATGCCAAAATTTAGATCATGATTACAAGAGAGGTTAGTTCATGTTAGTATGCCAACATCAAACAAAAAACACTTGACAAATATTTTCTCAAGTGTAATCCCTCAATATGGACAAGGTATAAGAAGCAAAGAACAAATAGAAAACACAACCAAAAGTGATTATACCTTCTTCATGGACATTCCTTCTAAGTTGGATTAATAGTGCATTGAGCTTGAGATTGTATCCTTGGAGTCTTCGTCAATATTACACCTTCATGTAAGTAGCATCTCCCTGGGGTTACACATGATTTGGACTTAATAAAATAGAATAAAATAGTTTGTGATGAATTTTTCCTTTAGATTTCTACATAGTTTAGTTACACTAAAAATCTTGGTCATTATGCTTAAATGACCCTTATATTTATAGATTGTCTAGATTGATTGTGTCTGTCGGATGGAGATGAAGACATGTGTCTTAAAATTAGTCACATTTGATAGGCAAAATGTAATTAATGTTTGGAATCAATTATGGTTTAATGAGGCATGGGTTTAATTTTATGATATTTCCTTGCATTCATTCTAATATTTGACACATTTTTGTGTGATGCCATGATGATGTCACTTTGCATATATTTGTTAAATATTTGGATATTGCATAATTATAAATTCACCAATTTATATTGCTTTTATCCTTAGTCATTTGATTTGATTTGATAGGCTAGTTAATCCAGATTAGCTTTAATGTAATTGAACTCACTATTTGACTTGATTAATCCAAAAACATCTCTTGTAAATTTGTAATTTGACTCATGATGAATTAGACGAATTCGAAGATTGTGTATGGTGTATTGATCTAATCAATGATGCATAAATATATGTCAAAATGTGTAAGTAATATGTGTGGACTAATTTAGATATTTTGGTGATTTTTGAATTATTGATAGAATTCATTATAATTATAATTTTGACATAAAAGTGATGAAAATTGAGTGTTTATAGCTACTACATAAAACATGTGAAAAAGGCTCTTGCACAATAATGAAATTACAAATAAAAATACCATCACAACCAAAGACTATTTCTCAACCAAGTGACACAAGAAATCCCATTCAGGAAGGTGATGCTTCTCCCCTAATTAACAACATTGCATAACAGTAAATCACTTATAGTCAAAGGCTAGACCAATTGACTACTTTTGGAATGGTTCACACTGTTGTGTAGTAAGTCTCAGCATCTCCACTCATTCCACTGTCACCTCTGATACCTCCTCCTCATTCCACACCACCAAGACAACCCATATTAAATTCAAATTATGTTGATTAAGGTACATAAGTGGTTAGTTTCAATGATGCTTTATTTTAATGGATTCTACCACTGGTGGGAAGGAAGAGGGTGATAAATACAACCATGCCATAGTTTTATGTAGTAATGCATCTTTTGGTGACACCCCTTCCAAAAAGCATCAAGATCACCTCTAGGTTGGTTTTTTAATCCTCTAGGGCCCAATTTCTAGAAATTTCATAACCAAACATATAGAAAAATGTGGAAGATATGACCATGGCTAACTACACTCTGAAGAGGTTCTTATTAGGCACACCCACTCTTGATATTGATGTGTATAACCTCATATAAATCATTGAGAATATGATCAAGAAGTGTAAACAAGATGAGTTAACCTAGAAATAGATGAAGGAACAAATTTGCCAACTAGTCAAGTATGTAATCTACCTCTTCATTCTGTTTGAACCTTCGATGACATCTCAATTTGATGCTCCAACCCAATTTCTTGAATTAACAAAAATGCAATCTCAACTATAATCAAGTATAAAAATTATGATAAGACTCTTCAATTTTGGGTCAAAAAACTACTTTTGGATGGGTTGAAATACATTGAAAAGGTAATAAAAACCTATGAGAATATTTGTATGGAGCATGCAAATTGGATCAACATGTGTAATGCCATTGAAAGAAGTTTGAATTGTGGGAAAACATGAATAAAGATATAAAGGAAATGGAAACAACATACTTTGAACTACTTGTCAAGAGGAGTGTTTGAGAAAATAGAAAATTTTCTTTCTTAAAATTGATTTGAAAGCATTTTGCATAAGATTGATGCCTTGAATAAATTAATTAAAGATATGAAGAAACAACAAAGGATTGATGATGAGAGGATTGTCGATGATTGTTTGGATATATAGAGTCTGCACTAAGATTTGGCTAAGGAGGATGGCTTTGAGAAACACCCAGTAGGTGTGATAAAATAATAATTTATAAATTTGATCAAAGAAGAACTATTCAAGGAGGGTAATTTCAACGTTTCCTCCATGAACAAACTCAGGGTAAGTGCACAAAGATGAGGGACAAAAAATAGATAAAAATTTGTGTTTAGAGTATTAGAAATGGTTTTACGTACACAATTTTTAAAAGTATGTAGTCAATTATTTGAAATAGGCTCGGTGATCATAGAGCCTAAACTGTGTATGTAATTTAATACATTAAAATTGCATACACAGTTTTAACACATTAAAAAATGTATGTAGTTATAAAGCAACATAATCATGTACATACATCTATTGATTTATAACTAAAGACAAAGCATTGATGTCATTCATTTGGCATTGATGCAAACCATGACTAGGAGACAACAAGAAGAAATAAATAATTGATAGTGAGACCAAGGCAAGCAAAAAATACTCTAGCAACCCAAATTCAATAATAGCATGCCAAAAGAGAGGCATGCAAACATGTTTTAATGCATTTAAAAATAAAATTAGTTAATTTTGTTGCATTTTTCTTTTCTTTTTTTTTTTAAACACATGTAGAGGCTAATGTTCCAAGTAGAAATAAAAAACAACCTAACCCTCCTATCCATCCTAACCCAAAAAACCTTCCTATCCCTCCTAACCCACAAAATCATCTTATCCCTCCTCACCCACAAAATGCTTCTATCCCTCCTATATTTCCTCAAGCCCCCTAAGTTAGTCGAGATGATTTAGCAGCCCATATCATTGAAAACAAGATCAAACTTAAGAATTTGATTAGGATATTGAGTGATCTCCGTACAAACAACCCCCACCAAATTTCTCTGACAAACACATTACAGACATTATTATATGAAATTGACCTATCAATGGGTCAAATTGATAAGTGGAATGAGTATATAAATATATGTAGGGCATATTATTCCAACAAATTATTTACAATCATGGTAAGAGATAAACACATAACCAAAGTCCAAATTTATGCCCTATTCAATGATGGGAAAACTAGTGCGTCACTAGATGTGGAGGCCAAACAAATTTCTATCCACTAGTGGACTCATAATTTGATCAAAAAGAATTTTTGATACCAATAGTGGATGGTCTTTGATCACCTACCTTACAACAACAATGAGGTTCCAAAGTATTTTTTGAGAAAACCATATTTTGAGTTTGTGTTGGGTGAAGTTCCAAAATATTTTAATTTATCAGAGTTCTAGGGCAGTGGAGAGGGATTTACATAGGATAGGCCAAATGTACATCATATACCTATTCATCCTGGATAGTACATATTGACAAACCACATTCTCCTAATATCCTACCCTCTACAATCAAGGAGATTATATATATTGATATTTTGCATATGCTTAAGGTGCTTATTGGTACCCTCATTTAGCTTATGAGACAAGTTTCTCATACCCCTACTAGCAAGTGTGGACATGGTGAGGATTCATCTAGCGCTACTACCCAATGATGTCACTATTTCAAATCATGTGGTCTTATATGCACTGGACTTGAAGAGGAGGATATTATGCAACCCACTCATGGTGATATTTTCATGGGCCTAGATGATATCGATCTCACTATGTTTTAACCATATACATTTTCTCAAAATACTTTAGCTATAACTTCACAGATATCTTTAATATTTTACATGTTGCAAAAAAATGTTAGACTTATTAAATTTCAAATATTTGTACAATTTAAAAGGTAATAATTATTTTTCATGTAGAAAGCTCAATAACGTATATGAATTTTTTTATGTTACAATAAGATTTTGGATACCAAACGAACATGTGTTTTGTTGTAACTACGCCTATATATACCTATACAGAGATGAATTTTAAAGATTAATTAATGTTATGGTTCATTGTACATGTGTGTTGTATATATATGCTAAAATGACTAGCAATGACATTTTATTTGTTCAATTAATGACCACACTAGACACTACCATCTATTTGAGAGGGAGCAAATGTAGGTGTTGCTACTATGAATTCATCTGCACAAAAACTCATCGACGTACATGATATTTATCATAATGTTTAAGCATAAATATTTATGTGTGTTTTATAATTTTCCTTTGTACTTATGAAAATAGATGACACACAAAACAATTATCTACACAGACTCCTTCGGTGATGTCTTCTAGTCTTGTTGAAATGATTAGCAGGTGTGACATGGTATAATTGACAATTGGATTTATAAGTTTTTTTATTATATTTTAATGATTTAGTCAATTGGCTTAAATGTTTAAAAAACTAATTTTGAATTTTTATTTTGTGTGTGTGTGTGTGTGTGTGTGTTTATAGGTACCCATCCCTTTCGTTATCATGAGCACATCATCAACTCATATTGTTGATTTATTTCACTCTTGTTCATCAATGTGAACCTATCATTGAACCTATTGAGCACCAATCCCAAATTGACTGTGACCACCAACTTGAGATAAGTGCACCTATGAATAATTTTTTTATCATTTTAAAACTTAACTTGTTAGTTTTTTAATTATCTTATTCAAAAATGTGTCTAAATATTATGATAATATTTTTATATAAACAGTTGGAGCTATAGACGAGTTTTGAGTAGAATAGGATCACGTTCAAAAAGATATGATACCTCCAATTTGAGTAAGGCAACCAAGGGAGAGGCTTCTACAAGTAAGGCAAAAAGAGATGCATTTTGATGATTATGATCATGTCTTGTGACTTTTTTGTATGTCTATATGGATTGATGTATAGCTGTTTAGAATTTTATGCCTATAAGGCATTAACCCAGGATATTATATTGTGTTCACATAATTTCACTTTCTAAATATTCTTGTTGATTTGACCTTCTATATATTGTTGTAATTTATTACATATTCACATTATTGTATGCCTTAAAAAAAATTTAAACATTAAAAATCTACCGTGTATTCTATTGAATATTGTTGAAATGTTTGAGAATATTATGTATGATTATGTTATGAAAGTATTACAAAATGTGTGGTAAGTGATCATGATACAAGTAGAACTCTCATAGATTTTCTTACTAGGTCTCTTTAAACTTATTAGCCTCCTTGTTCAAATGAATTATTATTTTATGAAGATCATTGATCTAATTGAGGTTATCATATATCCACAATCTGACCTCTGTCCACAAAACACAAACAATCTTGTTAGGTTTTTTCAACTAGACCTCTAGCTTATAACACTCTTCATTTGATCTTGGTCTCAACTAAAAAAATTATATCTTTATCAAGGTTCTTCCACACTTTATAATATTATATGACTCTACTTATTGTATACACCTAAAAGTGGCCACCGATAACCTCCAACTAGGCTTTTGACCAATTTCTATCAAAGGATCATAATTTGGCCTAAAACACTAAAACACATTAAAAATTTTGAACCTATCATATACAAGTGTCAATTATGGCCAGAGTATCATTAAATGAGGCAATGTAATTTATGAGATATCTAACTTTGATCAAATCATTTTGAATCAAAATGACATTTTTGCACCTGGGTACTCTAGATTGCTCTTTTCTACCAAATTTATTGCATGAGACACGTGTCTTTGTTATTTTGTGTTGACAACATCCTAAAAGGGATAATGGATCCAACACATCTAACATCACATCCTAATTCTAATCCAATCAAATGTTGAGCCAATAATACAACATCCTAATCAATTTGATTAATTTGTGCATCAATTACCAAGATTTGCACCAAAATTGATAAATTAGGTTTAAGGCTAATTAATCTAAATCAAGAGCCTAATTAAGAATTTCATGTAACTTTTTGAATATTTCTTTTTTTAAATTGATTATAATTTTTTGCATCATCAAGTGACATCATTTCTTGGAAAGACATCTCTAGGCCATAAATGCATAAAATATCTGATCAAGCCCTCCCATGCCTCATTAAGTCATTCCATGCCTCTTTAATGCCTCTCTATCCCAAATATTTATTATATCATTTATTAGATTTAGCCTCTAAAATTGAATGAATTCTTAGCCACACATCTTCATCTTGAGATGGATGGTTTAGATTTATATTAATCATTTTGCAAAATCTATATATAGAAGGCCTTGCCTATTGATTTTTATGACCTTTTATTTTAAATTTATAATGCTAAAAATCCCTCTCAATCCATTGATGTAGTGTTATCATTCCCAATTGGTGAGCCAAGCCAAAGCCATCACAAGCCAAAGGTGATAAGGAGAAGAGGAGATAGCCAAGCCTCCTTTGATGAAGACTCATTGAGCACAAGCCGAGCAAGCCACTTCAACAAGATATTTGGAACATCCAAGGAAGGTGAAGGATCATTTATCTTTTGCATTCTAATTGTGTTTTTTCCATTTTGTACTTTTATTATGCTCCTCTCTAGAGATAGGCTTAAGGTGTTAGCATTAATGTGTTTTGTTTGGATTTTGATTCCATTCACTAACATCATCCTAATCTCCCCTTATTGCAATTCTATGTTCATAAATTACATGTTTGGTGGGACTTAACGCATCCTAAATACCAAGAAGATAAAAATATAAGTCTTAAATTAATATTTGAATCATTGAAACTTATTGAATTTGATTTTCTAACTTTGTTTGGTTGTATTTCATCTTCACGAGTTTACAAACACTATCAGTGGTCTTCTATAACCATCAACGATCGTGAACTAACCTTTGATGGTCATATATAACTCTTGGTAGTCATTTATAACCATCAACAGTCATTGTGTGCATCCCAAAACTATTGGTGGTCACTGTGCAGGGCATCAAGTTAATAAGCCATCTTTCAAAGCTTGGTTAGGGGTCATACAAACTCTATTTTTGATGATTTTTTTTTAAACCACATATTTTTTCTTAAATTTTCATAATATGTAATCATTTTACCTTCAAGTTGCATAAATATTTCATAAATATAAAAAATACTCTAACACTTATAGGATGCATATAGAAAAGTGATCAATTTGTGCGTGAATTAAGTTTCTAACATTCCATTTTGGTGCTTAAGGAAACACTTAGATGTTTCATTGAATAATTTGTAGTTATTCTTTACAAGTTTTTAAAACTTGAAAAGGGGCTAAAATAACAACACCACTAAACATTTCATTTAGCACTTTAAAATTGAACTCATTTCAAAGTTTTTTACAATTTATTTATCATTATTTCTTTAGTTAGTTTTGATTGAGCAAATAGGGAGTTGTGCATGTATGCTCTCTACTCATCCCCTATAGAGAACTTATGGGATCAAAAGTACCAACTTCATTGCAAATTACCTTAGTATAAAAGCATAAAAAAATATTGTGAAAGCTCTCCCCAAGACTCGCATGGCTTGGGTGACCTAGAAATAACCTTAAAGCTCTTCTATTTAGTCTTTATTTTCATTACATCTTAGCTTGTGAGGGGGACTTCATCACCTCTCATAATTTATTTAGAGAATTTTTGACCCAAGGTTTCATCTATTAGAATCATCTTTAACCCCTCTCCATGGAGGGGTATATAAATTGGGATCACCCCACTAGGATAGTGGTTTGAGCAGTTAAACCATCTCTTATCATTGGGGCTAAGCTCAAGACATTTGAGCACATTAGACAACACACTACACTGAGTGAGTGATGTATATAGTGGTTATAAAAAGAGTAAGACCTTTTCATAACAAGCTAAGTGTCACAGACCCAATTGATGTGTTATTTTTCTTGCATTTTGATGTGAAAGTCTTGTGCATCTAATCCATCTAGACATTCAAAAACTTATTAGTTAGTTAATCCCACTTTTCCATACCTTGTCAATTTAGGGCTTAAAGATGATTATTTAGTTAACTTGTCTTTGTCTTAGATTACTTGGTTTTGTTTGGAGTCAAAACTATTTATTAACAAAGGGTTAGATAACCAAACACATTGTCCATCATTTTTTTAAATAAGGAAACATTATGTTTCCCAAGTAAAAATCATCTTTTTTCCTTGTTCAAAAATTTAACATAAAATTTGTGTCATATATTCCATTTTGGTGAAATTATGATTTTCATTTGAGTCTAGACCATTTTACATATTTTATTAAGTCCCTCATTGATAGTTTATATTTGAAATTAGACTCTTTCAATTTTTAAAGGTTGATGTGTTAAATTGGGTTCACCACTTTGCACTTGACTTGTTTTAACTTGAGTTCAATTTCCAATTTTAATTGAGGGTCATTTTTAGACTCATGATCATTATCATCATTTGAAAATACTCAAGTCATCTTATGTATTGCTCACACTTTGAGTCTTAGGCTGCATTTTATACTACCCATCATATTTTGTCATTTATCTTGAGTCTATTTGATAACACACTTTTGCCTTAGATATTTGTCAAACTTTATTTGTGTGTATCATTTGAGTTGAGAAGGGTAGTGTTACGTTGTCAAAATTATGTTAAACTATTTTGCCTTAGAGTCTTGAAGAAAACATTTGTCATGGCTTTTGAACATTATAACATTGTTAAACTACTCAAATTATTTTAAAAACTTGTTTCATAGACCTATTCACATAGATTCAAAGTTTTTGTATTTTTTCAACCAATTTGAGTTTTCTTTGAGAGCCTTTATCTAGTGTGGTGATGTCATTCACCTTTGTCTAACTTATCGGTCAAAGGAGTCTAGTTTGTGCCATTATTTGGGATAAAATAAACTATCTCTAAGTGTCTTTTGTTTCATACCTCATACTTATTGATCAAATTTATATCCAAGAGTCAAATTCCTAGTTTTTGTTAGAAGTGTTTCAAATCTATTAGATTAGAAATATCTTCTTTTAAATTCTAGCTTTTTACCTTATTTTTAAAAAATTCCTAACACATACCTTTGTTTGAGCCTAGATTTTGATGTTGCATTTGGCCAAAAGTCCTAACAACTTTTGTTTTTCCTAGACTAGACTTGTTTAAAACACTTTGACCTACAATTTGGCATTTTGATTTACAATATTTTTACTTGAATTTTTTGTTTGAGATGTGTGATGTTAGATACTTGACATTAGCTTGTTTTATCAAAATTTAATGGATAAATATTTTTAGATATACATATCCATATTTTTTACCAAGTTTGAACCTCTTTTTATACATCACTTTTTCAGAGTTTGTATAACTCTATTCTTTTTTGTCATGAAACATTTACTATGGATCCCAACATGTCTTCCTACACTCATAGCAGCCTCATGTACACTCTAGGATTTAGTAATGTAGTTGCACAAGAAGAGATGGTTCAAGACCCCTATGAAGATAATCTTGCTTATCAGATGGATCCTTATCCATCTTATAACACTCAAATAGAGGAATAAAACTAAGACCCATTGGCTCATTATTTGGTAAACACACCTCCATACTAGAAGGAAGATCAATAAAAAATAGAGAAGTACTTAGTTTCAGTACCTACATTTGAAGAACCATTTCCTCTACAACCATACTATGTTATTGCACCATCCACATATGATCCTTACCTATTTGAGCATCACTTGTTGGAAAATAAGGATGAGATTTTGGTTAGAGACATAGAATTAGGGGCTAAGTTTCTAGCAGACTTCCCCCATGATAATTTTCCAAGTCTAGTAAGAATGCCTCACAACATAATTTATAGTCAACGGGCTTCTTCTATCAATCCTTTATCTCTAGTTCAAATGACATATCAAGACCCTAGTATGTTTGTCAAAGGAAAGTACCTCATCGAGGATCACTTTGTATAAATACAAATAACATACCAAACTTACCTAAACCTAGTGCACAATTTTAATCAGATGACCATGTCCAATAGGCCCCTCATATATTTAGTTCCTTCAACATGAGTGTTAATAGAATTTACTAGTCAATATAATCAGAGTGTAGATCCCTTCATGAAAAACACTTTATTCAATAAGTTGTTTCATATGCCAACCATTGAATAAGTGTCTTCTGATTCTATGCAAAATATTGAGCAAAATGTTGTAGATAATGCGCAAGTAACATCTAATCCAAACCAAAGTGATGTAAGTACATAAATAATTAGTTCAAAAATAATTTTACCTTTAGTTAACACCATGATTGGTTATCCAAATTATGGAATGGGAGTTTCTACATCCCATCTAAAACCAACTACTACCACTAATCCTCAACCAACTACTTCTTTAAGCGCTCAACCAATAGGATTAGGTAGTCACCCAAAAACCAATGCCATGCCTCAACAATAAAATGTCATGAATATTGCTCCTCCCCAGTAGGCAATGAGTAATATTCCACAAAAATAGGCACAATCCAACATACTGATGTACCAGAGGTAGAACACATTTCCACCTCAATAGGGGGTAACCAATGTTCCACCTCACCAAGTAAAAGTGATTACAGACTAACATACCAATTCAAAGTCAAATGATGTCTAATTAATAGAATATGACTATTGATCAGAATAAAATGTCAAATATTCAACAATTATCAACTTCCCAATAATATTCACGTAACTTAGAGGTTCCAATGTTCCTCAAGTATCGATCAGGCAACCTTTGCCTTTTGAGTAGAATGTGACATTAGTTCAAAGACAGGGCCTTGGTTCACAAGCACCCTCTCAATAACAAGGTTTGATTAGTTGGTATCAAGTCCCTATTCAACCCCAATAAGCATATTACATCCATATTCCTCCATCCCAACCTCAAAATCCCCAAACTTAGACCTACTTACCCAACCTAAATCAAAATATCGCATCATAGTACGTATAATTTCAATAATTAAATCCTAATCCATATATGTGTATTCCCAGTTTGTTCTCCAATGAAACCAATTTACCCTAGAAAATACCTTCATTATACCCTGGTTAAATTACTCCACTTATGACTACTCAAGCATCGACTTAGGCTAATATTCCACCTCAGGCCAATATTCGCTCTAGTTTCCTAGCCCAATAACTATAACAGATGAAAGATGCAATTGTTGTCATCTAAGCTGAAAAATAAACCAAAAAGTTTAAGCTAGATGATGTGTGTTCTTATCCATTTAACATGGATTACTTGCATATACCATTTCCTCTAGGATACAAACCATCAAAATTTGATAAATACAAGGGGAAAGGTGACCCCAAGGCTCATTTGATTAAATTCTTTATTACATGCCAATCAATGACATATAGCGACATATACCTCTTATTGGTGTTCCCAATGAGTCTAGCAGGACAAGCCTTATAGTGGTTCTTAAATTTTCCACAGAATTTAGTATCCAATTTTGATGATTTTTTAGACAAGTTTGTGCAGCACTTTTCATATAATCATGAACATGAGATTTCATTGGTTGACTTGATGAAAGTCAAGTAAAAGGTTAGTGAAAGTTTTGTAAGTTATCTAAAATAATAGAGAGCCCTTATAATCCAATTCACCCATAGTTTACCAGATAAAAATTAGCCACTATGTTTACCAAATATTTGTACAATGAGATATCTTATCATCTAGAACTGTAGTGTGTGCATACCTTTAAAGAGATCATTGATAAAATTTTGTTGATCATGTGAGCACTTATTAATAAAGGGATCATCAAGATTACTTCATCAAATCATAATCAATGTACCAATCAAATAAATGGCCAAAACCAACATCAAGTCTAAGTGCAAGCATTGCAACTAGCACAAGCCAATAATAATGATATACCAAAGCAATTCAATCGCAACAAAAATGTTATTGGAAATGGAGTAACAGAGTTGAGACATGTCAAAATGGTGAAAATGCCATTTTATTAACCCACATAGCATATTCAACTTACTCTTAACCCATAACTTTTTCAACAAATGTAGAAAATGCAACAACCTAGACCCATGCAACAAATGCAGTAGCCTTTGCCATTATAAGCTCCTCTTCCAAGGAGAACAGTTCTTACTCATCACATTTTTGGTAACCTTGGAGGGCCTATTAAATATGTGTTTCACAAGCTCACTATTGCTAATCTTATTAGCTAGCCTATATCAAAACATTATCCTCAGGGCATCCCTTATCCTGATTGGTACCACTAAAATGAATTTTGTGAATATCATCGAGTTAATGAACATAAATTGAATACTTGTGTGAAAATTAAACATTTGATTCAGAATATGTTGGATAATGAGGAGATAAAATTAGATGGTGGTACTTCCACTTCCAATCAGACCCTTAGAATCTATTAAATCCCCTTTCCCCAACATAAAAACCAACCACAGCAACAATAACAATGATCAGTGCAACACCAATAACAAAAATTTCAACAACCAAGGCCAAACCAGTAGAATCACCAATAGTAAAACCAAAAACATCCAAATAATGGACAGAACCAAGGTTAGAATGATAATAACTAATAAACCTACCATGCACTTGTACATGACTACAAGACCAAATACTAATCCAAGGTCATATTGTAAGAGGTCACGTTAACACCATCTCCATTAATCCAAGACCAAATACTAATCAATCAAGACCTTTTTTAAACAATGACAATCCACTAACTCACATTGATAATCCTTCCTTGACCTAGGACCACATATAAGCATACCAAAAAGTAGGTATTATTGATTTTTTACCTTATATTGATAGCTCATCATTGCCTTGTAACCATACACAAGTGCACCAGCAATAGAGATTAATCTTATCTAATCTCCCACCATCACCAATGTTTATTAGCAATTATGGTCTTGTGTTTAATCCCAATTTTGCAATCACAACTCAAAGGTAATATATTACCATCCCAGGCCCACATCCATCTTCCACTTCACCCATCACCCAACCAACTATTATACCTTGGAACAATCCATTTAACACTGACCAAGAGAATAAGTTTGACATTGTGAAATAATTGTAAAATATGTCTGTACAAATATCCATTTTAGATTTGTTTCATATGTCAACAATACATAAAAACATTTTGAATGGGTTCCTTATCTAATCCATGATTTCATGTGACATATCCCCTGACAAATTTTAAGCTTTGGTTGGACACCTAGCTCTAGTCCAACAAGTCACTTTCAACCAAAACAATGTGTCATCCCTTGGCCTACTACATACAATCCCTTGTACATTGAAGTTTACATAAAGTGGCATAAAGTGAAACATGTCCTTATAGACAATGGATCAAGTCTAAAATAGTGTCTCTAAAGCTCATCAAGCTTCTAGAGTACATGATGGCAGGTCTTCAAGAAAAGACCATAACCATCAAAGCCTATGATAATGAATAATGAGAATTACAAGGCACCATTTTTTTACTAGTTATCTTTGGGCCCTTGACCCATGATAGACTTTGCCATGTGTTAGATCTCGATTTATGATATAATATGCTTTTGGGAAGACCTTGGTTACATGAAATTCATGTAGTCCCATCAATATTGCACCAATGTATCAAGTTATCCTATTTAGGGATAAAAGTTTGTATACTAGTAGATTTGCATCCATACGAGCACTGCAAACACCTAGAGGCTAAGTTTAAGAGCTATAACTATTATTTTTGCATGAATCCAGTGGCCAATCAAGATAAAAGAAAAATAATACTCCTTGATTTAATAGAAGACAACTACATTTATCCTAATACACTTGATTCCCTTTCCCACATGCCACCTCCTAATATATCCAATCATTATACCATCTCACCTAATGGCCCAGGAGAGTATTTAACCCATGATACCTTTCACATCATGAATATTCCATAGAACCCAAAGTCTTTTGGAAGACCTAAATCCAAACCACTTCATCTAGAATGGTGACAAAAGGGCAAAAGTAAAGGACCTATCACATTTATATTAGCATATAGCCTAGAACAAGACCCTCTTGAAGGAGATGAATCATGGTTATGCAATGACAAGCAAGTCAATTTTTTATTAGAATGCAAAGTATCCTATTCCCAATATGATGATGAAGAATCAAGACTATGAAGGAGGAGGCCTAGGACCAAATCAACTAGGAAAACTTGAGATAATCTCCATGATCGGATACAAAGATCATTATGGACTTGGATTTAAACCACCTAGGGGTAACCCCATGTACCTTAATCATGTTTCATCACCATCGACTAATGATGAGGATGATGATAGCAAATCAGAGTCTGATCATAGCCTTTTTTATGACCTAGCTGAGACTAACCTATTTAATCCTCATTTTACTTGTACCCTTAAATCAGTCATTCATCACAACCTAATGACATTACATTATCCCCAGCTGATAGATTGGGACCAACAAGAGTCAAATGTGTTGATTGATGAGTTCTAAAATGATGAGGTTTTTTGTGATTTTCTTGGCCTTAGAGATAATGTTCGTTAGGGGACCATAAATCAGGGTTCTCAATCAAGTTGGATCCTGAAGCTTATTTTGGAGAGTGGATGAACACCCTTAGCCAAAATCAAATAATTAAAACATTGAGGTCCCAAAGTGAAAACCTCTTTGAGGCATTTTTTGACTAGGGCAAAAATAAATAAAAAGGTTAGTCTAGTTGTGAAACCTATTTTAGGCACCATTAGGTGGGGGTGTTCAACCTTCTTCAAATGTAGCTCAAAAAACCACCAATGATGAACTTGTCTATGAGTCTAAGTTTAGTTTTGAAGAACAATAAGCTTTTGATCAAATCAATTACGAGTTTTCAATATTTTTTGTTACATGGCCAAAACTCCCATTAGGGGACTCTAATTCATCATACCTATGGGAACTTGAAGAGTCACTCCTAACATAGGACTCTAATGTTGCCAATCAGTTTAAATCTTTACCCACTATTCTTGAAGATAGTTCAACCCTTCTAGAGGAAGATATAATAGAGGTTAATATCAGGTCCCCAAACGACCCAAAATGGATCAAGCTAGGAATGTCCATCATTAAGGAGTGTGAATTCTTTATAACCCTTTTGAGAGAATTTATTGACATATTTGAATGGGCATATTCTAACATGCCAGGTTTAGACCCTGCCTTGATTTTGCACCACCTTGTGGTCAATCCTGATGCCAAACTAGTAAATTAAAATTTGCTTAAGATGTATCCTCACATTATTTTATTATTGAAGAAAGATTTAGAAAAACTCTTATAATGAAGATGTATTCAGTCGATTGACTATTCATAGTGGATCTCCAATGTTGTGCCAGTTAACAAAAAGCCAGAAGCAATTAGAATTTTTACTAATTTTTATGATATAAACAAAGCTTTCCCTAAGGATGAATTTCCATTGCCAAAATTGACATGATCATCGAATCTACAAAAAGTTATAAGATTCTTTCATTAATGGATGGCCTTTTAGGGTACAACCAGATTAGAATAGCACTAGAAGACCAACACAAAACAATGTTCACCACTCTATGGGGAACATCGTGTTATCAGGTTATGCCATTTGGTCTTAAAAATGAAAGGGCCACCTATCAAAGAGCCATGACCATCATATTTCACAATATGAAACATGACATTATTGAAGACTATATCGATGACATTCTTGGAAAATCAAAGACCACGATCAATCATCCAATAGTGCTACATAGAATATTTGAAAGATTGCATGAGTATAAAGTTAAACTAAATCCTAAGAAGTGTGTCTTTGGAGTCACATCAAGAAAATTATTTAGTTTCATTTTGTCTCATCAAGGCATTAAAGTCAATCCAACCAAAGTCCAAGACATAACAGAGATGAAACCATCAACTAATTTGAAGTAGCTTCATAGTTTAAAGGGAAAAATTTAGTCTATCTGATGCTTCATATCATAGTTGGATGATAAATTCCATCCTTTTACATATATTATAAAAAAAGGAGTCACATTTCATTGGGATGATCACTGCCAAATAATTTTTCAATAACTAAATGACTATCTAACGAATCCTTCTATTTTGTTGCCTCCTATACCAGGAAAGCCATTTTTATTATATCTATCAGCTACTGATAATGCCCTAGTGTCACTTTTAGCTTACCATGATGATAATGGAAAAGAGCATGCCATGTACTATTTAATCCATACATTTGTTGTGTATGAACATAATTATATGCCCATAGGAAAAGCTTGTTTAGCCATGGTCTTTACAACTCAAAAATTATGCCATTACATATTAAACAATAAGGCCATGGTTATTTCAAAAGTAGATCCACTCAAGTATATACTATCTAAAACAACTTTACAAGGCCACATGGCCAAATGGATCATGATTCTTAGTGAGTTTGACATTGAGGACATCAATCAAAAAGCCATTAAGGGGCAAGTTCTTGTAGATCAGCTTGTTTAAGCACCCCTTGATGATACAAAGCCTTTCACATTATAATTCCATAATGACCATCATTAACACACCTCTTTAAGAGTAGCATCAGAAGCTATATTTTGATGGATCATTTATTGCACATGGATCGGGGGTATGCTATTAATTTATTATACCACAAGGGGATCTAATCCCTAAATCATTTAGGATCAGCTTTCTTTGTACCATAACATGGCTGAATATGAAGCACTTGTTGTAGGACTTCACCAAGAAGTACAATGAAACATATTTCATCTCAAGGTTTATGGTGATTCTCAATTAATCATCAATCAAGTTATAGACCAAAGATGAAAAACTAGTGCCATACAAGTCCATGGTCGATACTCTCAAGCAACAGATTGTCAAGATTCAGTTTTAGCATATACCAAGGGCAAGTAATAGAATCACAAATGTTATATCCACTATTGGATCTCTGATTCAACAAATAGACACAGCTAAAAAGTATCATTTCCTTATCAAGAATTTGTTAGCACCAGCTCATGAACCTTCAACCATCATGATGATTTATGATATTGTTGGTTTTAAATCTATCTATTTCTTAGACCTTTACAACTACCTCCACGACCAAATTATACCACCTGACCTATCCCAAAATCAATCCAAAGCCTTCATCCACCAAACAACTCATTATACCTTACTCGAATCAACCCTTTACCATCATAGTTTTGATAGAAATTTATTTCCTTGTTTAACTTTGGTATAATCTACACTAGCATTATAGGAAGTTCATGAAGGAGTATGTGGATCCCACACCAATAGGGTAGTTCTATCAAAAAAGATCTTGCATACTAGTTACTATTGGCCTATGATAGACGTAGATTCAGCTGCATATGTAAAGAAGTGAAACAAGTGTTAATGGCATGCCCATCTAATTCATGACCCAACCAAAACTTTAAAACCAATGTTGACAGCATGGCCATTTACTACATGGGGCCTCAACCTTATTAGGAAGATCAGTCCCACCTCATCCAATGGCCATAAGCATATCCTTACCACCATTGAATATTTGATTAAGTGGGTTGAAGCTATACCCTTCACTTACATGATTGGAAAGTAAATTTCCAAGTTTATTTTCAACCATCTCATTTGTTGTTAGGGTATCCCTTTTGACATTATATCTGATAATGGAGGATCATTTAAGAATAAGGATGTTGAAAATTTATATGCCAAATACAACATCACATAACATTTTTCCATGACATATTACCCTTAAGGTAATGGTCAGGCTGAAGCATCAAATAAAACCATTGTTAACATTCTCAAAAATATTATCAATGATGTCGATCATGATTGGCACCTTCAGATATTCCATGCCCTTTGGGAATACCAATCATCATACACCCATAAGAGCCACTCCATATTCACTTGTTTATGGTAATGAGGCCATTCTTACCATTGAAGTCAAGTTGCCTTCTCTACGCATCTCTTTCCAGCATGTCCTAGATGACAACAACTATCCAGTAGCTTGCCTGCAAGAGCTAAAGTTACTTGATGAGAAATGCATGGATGCGATGAATAATCTCCAAGCCTATCAAAATCAACTTTGAGGTCATTAAAATTGATGCCTGAAACATAGAGAATTTGAACTTGGTGATCTTGTCCTTAAAGAGAACCAAAAGAATGCCATAGTTGAAAAGAAGCATAAAGGAAAATTCAAACCCAACTAGGTTGGTCCTTTCATTATTACAACAAACCATGGAACAAGAGCATACAAGCTTGCCACACTAGACGAACATGAACTTGATGAGATGGTGAACATTATCCACCTCAAGCAATATTACGCTTGAATGACTTGGTATATTGTCTATAAGGACCATTTTAAGTTGTGTTATTTTATCAATATTCTTTTTTGTACTATACCATTTTACCATCCTATCATCCTATTAAACTATCACTTTTTCCTATTGCATATTCATTCTACCATACATTCCCCATCAATCGAGTTTATTTCTCCCTGCTTGGCCCTATGACCTTGGTTCCATTTCATTTGGTTCCATCACCATTTTTAGCAAGAGGATTCAGATCTAGTTTCAATAGTTATTTCACACATTCCAAATAGAGGCAATATTTTGGAGCAGTAAGACAGCAGTTTGGTAGTTGCATCCTTCATTTTTTGTTTCATTCTTTATACCAATTCTACCTGAATATAACCACCTATGGGAAAATCAGTGTATCACTGGTCTTCTTACTAATTAGTATCATTAACCTATTTAGTTGTATCTTAATTATAACCACCTATGGGAAAACTAGGGGCAACACTTATTATCATGCCTTAACATACCAACTAGCCATTTCTTATGTCATATTATGTCTTTATACCAAATGTTCTTGTTTTATTTACATTGGCTGCCACACTAGTCAGATTCCTCCACTATAAAGTAGAACTATAGTGACTTGAGGTCTCATCCTGGGACTATATAGGTTGTGCTCAATACTTGTTAAAGTTAGTGCAGTCACCCTAAGCCATGTTCTCACCATTTTAAAAGTAATATAAGCCACACTCTTGAAATTTTATGAGTAATCTAGGAAATACTCTCACCATTTTGTGAGCTTGGACCATTTAGTATCTCATCATTCTCCATTGAGTTGAAATACTTAGAAAATTTTAAAAACATTTGTAAAACCATTTCAAAAAACCAAAAACATTGACCACTTCTTTGCCTTAAGGATTCTGAGAACCCTCACTAAGCTACAAGAAAATCACTTGTTACTTAGTTTCTCCATCCTTTTTGGCTTTTTCTCTCATGCACTTGCCATTTTTTAAGACCATTTTTATTCTTCTATCACATCCATTATGTTTGTTTTTCATCAGTTATCATTTCTTTCTCATTTCTTGAGAGAACTATATTTGGCCTAAAGTTTTTGTTGGATATTATGTCCATAGAACTATGTAGGCAACATCCACTTACCTAGTGCATATGGAAATAGTTCAACCTCCCCCTTCTTTTTCTTCTATTCCCCTAGTCATGTTTGTTTGCTAAGTTCTCACCTATTTTCTAGGGTCAATGTTCATCACATAGTTTAAATCATGTTGTTTGTCCTAACATTAGGACTAACAGATATTTATTTCTTTGTTTGTTTTTTTCTTTACTTGCTTATTTTTTTGTTTGTTTGTTTGTTGTTTATGTGCCTATTTGTTTAATTTCAACAATATTCCCTTGGTTCAATCTATGTGTGTTCATTGGGTGATTCTTTCCCTATTTATTTTTGAATCCATCCATATTCATATGTCTACATTGTCATCATGGTTTTTATCATTGCTGCATTATTTCCCTTGAATATTGGATTTTGAGAGTTAGTCCTTATGCATCTTTTGACCTAGTCCTCATGGTGTTCTATCATGATGCCTACCATCAAGTTCTACAATAAAAATTAGCTTCAATAAGTCTAATCAGCAATGGATACATCAACATCTCCTCAGCACCGACATCCTAATCCAATCCCAATCATATCTTAAAAAGAGTAATTACACAATGAAAGAATTTCAACCTTCGTTAGTTCAGATGAGCATCTTCCTACTAGAAGGTTGTTCCAATTTGTCATTATCCCCTATATCAAATTACCCACATCATATTTACCATCATCATCCAATCGATCATGTTTGCCACAATCGGTGTCTAATGATTATAACTGCCTATGGTCAAATCATTGTACACCATCCCACCTGCATTTCTCAATTATTATAACCACCTTTAGGTAGATCATTGTGTTCTCACCCAATTTACTTTTTTTTACCCAAATAGGGGCATGTTGTTATCTTTTTTGTCTATCCTAACTGGAGTAGCTCCATCTTCTCAATGATTATCACCGTCTTTGGGCAAATTATTGTGTTATCATACCATATTATCACTATCAAGGTACAATGCTTATAACCATCTTTGGGCAAACCATTGTACACCGTCTCACTTACATTCTCAATGATTTTGAATAATTTTTCAAACTCATTGTGTTCTCACCCCATCATCTTCATATATTTGGTCCCCTCATTTCATGTCTTTTTTTTGAGGGACCATTTACCGACCTACTTGTGCCAACCATTCCCTCGAGAGGGCATCACACAGTTCATCCATTATCATTAAAGTTGTAGGCATATAGGACCTTTTCATTTTTTGAGGAGATGTTAATGTTATTATATCTTTCAACACTTGCCCAAATAGGAGCAAATTATAGACACCTAAAATTGGCCACAAATAACCTCCAACCAAGATTTTGACCAGTTTCTATTAAAGGATCACAATTTGGCCTAAAACACTAAAACACATTAAAATCTTTGAATCTATCATATAAAAGTGCTGATTTTGGCTAGAGTATCATTAAATGAGGCAATGCAATTTATGAAATAGCTAACTTTAATCAAATCATTTCGAATCAAAATGATATTTTTTCACTTGGGTGTTCTGGAATGCTCTTTTCCACCAAATTTATTACATGAGACATGTGCCTTTGTTATTTTGTGTTGATAACATCCTAAATGGGATAACGGATCCAATGCATTTAACATCTAATCTTAATTCCAATCCAATAAAATTTTGAGCCAATAATACATCCTAACCAATTTGATTAATTTGAGCATCAATCACCAAGATTTGCACCAAATTTGATAAATCAAGTTTAAGGCTAATTAATTTGAATCAAGATCCTAATTGAAAATTCCATGGAACTTCTTGAATATTTATTTTTATAAATTGATTATGAGTTTTTGCATCATCAAGTGACATCATTTCTTGGGAAGACATCCCTAGGCCATAAATGCATAAAATCTCTAATCAAGCCCTCCCATGCCTCATTAAACCATCCCATGCCTATTTAATGCCTCTCTATTCTAAATATTTATGAGAGCATTTATTGAATTTGACCTCAAAAATTGAATGGATTCTTATCCACACATCTTCATCTTGAGATGGATGGTTCAAGTTCATTCTAATCATTTTACAAAATCTATAAATAGGAGGCCTTGCCTATTGATTTTTAAGCTCTTTTGGAGTAAATTTATAATGCTAAAAATCCCTCTTGAACCATTGATGTAGTTTTATCATGTCCAATTGGTGATCCAAGCCAAATCCATCACAAGACAAAGGTGATAAGGAGAAGAGGAGATAGCCAAGCCTCCTTTGATGAAGACTCATTGAGCACAAGTTGAGTAAGCCACTTCAACAAGCTATGTGGAGCATCCAAGGAAGGTGAAGGATCATTTGTCTTTTGCATTTTAGTTATGTTTTTTTGCATTTAATATTGTTATTATGCTCCCCCTAAAGATAGGCTTAAGGTGTTAGCATTAATGTGTTTTGTTTGGATTTTGATTTCATTCACTAACACCATACTAATCTCCCTTAATTGTAATCCTATGTTCACACTTATATCTTCAACAATCCTATTTTATTAGTATCCAACTAGAAAACAATATCTTGCCCTTTACACAGTCATTTAGGCCTTGTTCTAAGGTATGTTAACTTCTCTAATGAATAATTTTTTCAAAACTTAAGCTCATTATGACTTTGAATGGATTTCATGTATTCTTAAGGTGATTATTTACTCAAATAACCATGTTTACAACTTCTCCTAGATTAGTTCCTTCAAGAAAACAAAAACACAGAATTTTTTTAGTCCTTTCAAGACCTTGACAAGTAGGTTTGTCATATTAGAATAGTATGTTTGCCCATTAATCAGATTGTTAAATCCTTCATCAGGTTTGTTAAATCCTTTTTGAAATTACTCAACTTTACACACAGATTCATCTTTCTTTCAATGTGATCAATTCTTGATCTTTAACAAAGAAAACAAGGATTTAGGCCTAATTGTATAGATCTATAGACCCTGAAACTTGCATAAATCCATCATTAGAGATTTTATAAACTTGAAAAATTCTTTATTAATTTTTAACTACTTATCTCTAGCTCCCTCTCAAATTTCATGATCTTTCATTCACTGATTTTGAAGATATTCAAGTTTGGTTGCTTTAAACCTTCTTTTTGGCTTATTTATAATCCTACAAGAACACAGTCAAGAATTTTAGGAGTATTTAAGGAATCAAACCACTTTCAATAGCTAAAATTCCCCATTTTGTATCATAATACCAAGTTTATCATTTTTGGATGGTTTTTTTTGTGAAATATAAGGATTTTTCTTCACTTTAACCCTAGATCAAGGTTTACACAATCCTAAGATAGTTGAGAGCAAACAAAAAGACATAATTTCACTTTTGGTGATTATTTTTTTATTCTTTTTAGTTGAAATAAGATCTGTCTAATCTCTTTTTATCCTTCCATTCACCCATCAAGGATGAAAAATCTCTAAATGATCAAAATGAATAAAATTCTTTCTGATTGTGATACAATAACAGACCTATGAAAATAAATTGGATAAAGTCTCAACTTATAATGACCTTCAAGGGTTATTTTAGGATTGTTTAAGACCTAAATAAGTTACTCTTATTCTATCAAATGCTTATCAACCATAACATTCACAATAATGTATGAAAATACCTCTTTTTGAAGACCGTGTCAATAATATTATGTTTCTACATATTATAATAAACAAGAGGGTAAAGAATAATCAAAACAACTTACTTATACATCCATGAGGCTGATAAAGACATTTCAATATCATGACAAGGTCTTCTTTATAAACCTGTAGATTACTTACTCCAAAACTAGAGACCTACAACTTCTTCCACTAACCTACTAACTTTCTCCTCTCCTATGTTATTATTTTTCTTGAATCCTCCTTAATTGCTTCAAGCATTATCCCCTCTAATATAAAAACAAGACTAAATATTTATCCACAAGTTATGACTTATCCATCATAATAAATTTGACCCCTTTCCTTTGTTTACCTAGAAAAGGGGGTTCACTATGTCTTCTTCAATATAGGTCTATCTTGTCTTGAATAGGACTATCTTGTTATTGAATTCAATCTTGAAATAATATTTGATCTAATTAAGCTTCCTTATAAATTATAGGGATTTTTTTACTATCATTATTGCTCTATAACTGTATGCATAACCTTCACTCTCACTTCTGTATGAATCTTAGCAAAAAAAACACACACTGTTTTAGACTTTGTTTCAAGTTTGTCACTTTATAATGAAAAATGGATCCCAAGGTCTTCAAAGTCTTGTTTATAAACTAGGCTTTTAGCCTTTTTTATTGATTCCAATTCCCAACTCTAAATTTTTACTGTTCTAGCAAGATGTTTTTATACTCCTAATAGCTTTCTAACCCAACAAGACACCTTCACACTTCATTGTGTTATCTTTTCTAAGACAACAGGAGAAATCAAGGTTCTCTCTCTCAAATTATCTTTAAGGTCTATCACCTTATTGGTTTGTAAGATAACTCAAAAATCATAATCATATTGAATTGGTAGGATTAACACATCACTTAATAGGTTGTCTAATCAAAAGCAACAATGCTCTCCTTTCACTGAACTGGGTCTTTACCAAAAGATAAGGAACAAGGGTTTTAGACCTTATACATAGGTCTGTAGATTGATTTTTAACTATATATTCCTATATAGACCTCTAAAACACATTAAACCTCTCTAAAACCTCATGGACTTTATCTTTTAACTTTCTATGAAATTTCACAAGATTTGTGTGGTTATATTTCAAGTTATGATATTTTTAGTTGATGCACCTAAAGTCTTATTCTTTCTAGGCTAGTAGCTTGATCAACTAGAGTATTCAACCAAATGTAACACCTTTACAAAAATAATTTATTAGTTATAAGATCTTTTCATATCCCTAAAAGTGTTATTTGACTCAAGTAATAGGTTTCTCACTTCCTTAAGTTTTTATTTTATCAAAGAGAATTGAAAATAAAGGGTTTTAGGCCTAATCTACAGGCCTACAGTCAAATATTTTAAAATAACCTAAGTTATAGTAACCTCTATATAATTAAACCACTTTAAAAACATTACAAACATATTACCACATCTTTCTACAAAGTTCCAACTTATTTGAAGGGTTATTTTTTTATTTATGGAGGTTTTTGTGTTCTAAACCCTAATTTAAGGGTTTTAGGATTGTATCAAAATAGTGAGTATGAATATCATGAAAATATAGATTTTGAATAATGTATTAGATACTTTAGGTTTTGGGTAGACTCTTTACACCCTTATATATCCCTATCACTTACCATTATCCCTTAATCAATCTTCAAATGTGATAAATAATTAATTTTTGTTGACTATCAAACCCTATGTACTGCCTTTCCAGACCTGCAACTTTAAAAAAAAAAAACTATGTAAAAATATTACTTCAATACAACATCAACATTTACTTACAAGTAATAAAATATTGGTATTGAAACAATAACCTCAATAAAGTAGGCTTTCATTGATTATAATATAGACTGAGTTACAATAGTTCTTGATAAAACTCTATCTTAAAAGATTATTCTCCTTTCCTTAAGTATTGATGTTTGGTTATTACACTTATAAGTGATGATTAAAATCTAAGACCACATTATTGGAATCCAAGTGTGCCTAATTAAGAGATAGAGCACCTGTTCTAACCTCAAGCTGACATTTTATTAGATGCAAGATGCAAACCATAGTTGGAGATCTCTATTTTTGGGTCCTTATGGTTGAAAACTAACATCACCACCATGTTAAGGGTGGAAATTAACTTATAATACCATATTATTGACATATAATTATGTCCGATTAGGATACAAAACACCTATTCCAGCCTCAAAATGGCATTTCCTTACATGCAAGATGCAAGTCGTAGTTGGATACATCTATCTTTGAGGCCTCTTGGTTGAAAATTGGCATTGACACCATGTCAGGGGTGGAGATTAACCTTTAGGACTGAATTTTTTTCATCTGAGTATGCTTGGTTAAGAGATGGAGCTCTCATCCCAACCTCAAATGGTATTTCCCTATAAGGCAAAATTGTTATTGTTTAGGTAAACTTTGGACATGCATAAAACAAAAATCATAAGTTGTATCCATGAACCAAAAGAATGGTCACATGTGTATCAAATTCCTCTACTTGTACCCTAAATCTCTTAGATTATAAATCATCAACAAACTCATGTTAGAGGCTTCAATGATATTTCATAAAATGAAACTTTTATATAGTTAATAGACAGGGTCTTTGCCTCCAATAGACATTTTGATTTTCAAGACTTTTGGTTCAAAATCCATCACTTCCAACACCTTGATATATTAAATTTACATGTGTTCCCACTTCCATGACTTCAGAATCCATGTAGATACACTTTTTTGTAATAATTCTAGCCTCAAGAAACATTGAAAAGGAATATTGTCAAGATGCAAGTCATAGTTAGAGATCTCTATCTCTAGGGCCTCATGGTTAAAACCTAGCATCACCACCACATTGAGGGTGGTGATTAACATTTATGACTACATTATTGGTATCCAAGTATGTCTATTTAGGAGATGAACCACCCATTCTAACCTCAAGATGACATTTCCCTAAATGCAAGATGCGCGTTGCAATTTGAGATAGTGATCTCTAGGGCCTCGTGGCTGAAAACTGGAATTGTCACCATGTTTGGGGTGGTGATTAGCCTCTAAAAACACATTATTGGCATCTAAGTATGCTTGGTTAGGAGATGGATCACATTTTCGGGCTTCAAGATGACATTTTCCTATAAGGCAAAATTATTTTTTTTTCACATTTCACGAGGTCTTCTACTTGCACCTGAATCCCTCAAATTGTAAACCATCTACAAACCCATGGTAGATGATTTAATAATCAGTGCTAAATTGGAACTTTTATGTAGTTAAGAGATATTTTTTGCCTCCAATATAAATTTCAGCTTTTGGGACCTCCACTTCAAAATCCACCACTTTCAATACCTCAATATATGCAATTTACATGTATTCCCACTACCACGGCCTTATAATCTATGTAGATATCATTTTTTACAAAAATTCTAACCTCGAACAACATTGATAAGAAATGTTGTCAAGATGCAAGCTGAAGTTAGATATCTCTATCTCTAAGGCCTTGTGGATAAAAATTAATATCACCACCATGTTGGGAGTGAAAATTAACCTCTAGGACTACATTATTGGCATTAGAGTACATTTGATTGGGAGACAAAGTACATATTTCAGCCTTAAGATGACATTTTCTAGATGCAAAATGCAAGTTGTAGTTGGATATCTCTATCTTCAGGTCCTCTTGGTTTAAAACTAACATCGCCACTAGGTTAGGGTGGAAATTAACCTTTAGGACCTATTATTGGCATTTGAGTATGCCTGATTAAGAGGTGGAGAAACTGTTTTGGCCTCAAGATAATATTTCCCTATAAGGCAAAATTGTTATTTTTTATAAAACTTTGGACATGCTTAAAATGGAAATCGTAAGTCATATTTATGAATAAAAAGAATGGTTGCATGCATGTTGAAGTCCTCTACTTTCACTCTAAAACCCTCAAATCATAAATCATCAATGAACTTGTGGTAGAGGATTCACTGACCGGTCTTAAAATTCAAGTTTTATGTCATTAAGAGACATGGTCTTTTCCTCTAATAGACATTTCCACTTTCTGGACCTCCACTTCAAAATCCATCACTTCCAACACCTCAAGATGTGTAATTTACATGCATTTCCACCATCATAGCCTAATAATACATGTAAATACATTTTTTTCAACAATTCTAACCTTAAGCAACATTGATAAGAAATGTTGTCAAGATGCAAGTATAATTGGAAATCTCTATCTTTGGGACCTCGTGAAATGTGAAAAATGTTCTTTTTTGATTGTAAATCCACTTCTTTAGCTAACGAGACCTACAAAAAAAAAGTTGTGATTTTAGGATGTAGTTTTTGACAAGTATATATAGTTGATTGTTGATTTACTTAAGCCTCAAGTTTTTTACACAAGTTGATCCCCCATTTATCAAGATGACCCTACCATTTACAAGGATGATCCCACCAATTTATAGGTTATTATTTTCACACTTAGATAGTTTTCATTTTTTTTTGAATTTTTACGATCTCACCATTTTGCATATGGAAACCACCATTTAGCATAATGATCCCACTATTTTTTTTAAAAACACAAAAATCTAGAAAATAAAATAGAAAAATATCCCACCAATTAGTAGAGTGATCTCACTGATAAATAGAGAGATCTCATCATTTAGCAGAGTGATCCTCTCATTTTCCTAAAAACACAAAGAATGAGAGAACTACATAGAAACAATATTTTCATTTTCTAGTGTGATCCTTCCATTTAGCAGGGTGAACATGTCAATATGTAGAGAAATATCACTAATTTATAGAGAATATAATTTTGGAATTTTAATAGAAATGAAATGAAAAAAGCCAAAAAAATAATATTTTCAAACTTTGAAGATGTTATAATGTTCCCAAGAAAATTGTGAGGTACATCAGTCCCACCAAGCATGTCAAAATTTATATCAAAATTACAAGAAAGGTTAGTTCATGTTAGTATGCCAACATCAAACATAAAACACTTAACAAATATGACTTCTCAAGCGTAATCCCTAGGTCTGGATGAGGTATAAGAAGCAAAGAACAAATAGAAAATACAAATAAAACTGATTATGACTTCCTCATGGATATTCCTTCTACGCTGGATTAATGGTGTGTTGAGCCTAAGATTGTATCCTTGGAGTCTTTATCAATGTTGCAACTTCATGTAGACAGTGTCTTCCTAGGGTTACACATGAGTTGGCCTAAATAAAATAAAATAAAATAAAATGGTCTAGTGATGAAGTTTTCCTTTAGATTTCTACATAGTTTATTTGCATAAAAAATCTTGGTCATTATGCTTAAATGACCCTTGTACATCTAGATTGTCTAGATTGATTGTGGTCATCAGATGGATTTGAAGATGTGTGGCTTAAAATCAATCAAATTTGATAGGCAAAATGCAATTAATATTTGGAATCAATTATTCTTTAATGAGGCATGGGCTTAATTTTATGATATTTCCTTGCATTTATTCTAATGTTTGACACATTTTTGTTTGATATCAAGATGATGTCACTATTTAGATATTTTTTAAATATTTGGATATTTCATAATTATAAATTAGCCAATTTATATTGCTTTTCTACTTAGCCATTTTATTTGATTTTATTTGATTTGATAGGCTAATTAATCTAGATTAGCTTTGATGTGATTTTTACAATATCAAAATTTGAATTAACTATTCGACCTAATTAATCCAAAAACTGTCTTGCAAAGTTGTAATTTGACTCATGATGAATTAGACGAAGTTGATGATTATGTATGGTGTATTGATCTAATCAATGATGCATCAATATATGTCAGAATATGTATGTAAGATGTGTGGATTAATTTAGGTTTTTTGGTGATTTGTGCACTATTGTTAGAATTCATTCTAATTATAATTTTGACATGAAAGTGATGAGAATTGAGTGTTTACAACTACTATGCAAAACATGTGAAAAAGGCTCTTCTATAATAATGAAAATGCAAATAAAAAGATAACCACAACCAAAGATGCTTTCTCATCCAAGTGACACAAGAAATCCCATTTAAGAAGGAGATTATTCTCCCTAATTATCAACATTACACAATAGTACATCATTTATATTCAAAGGATAGAATAATCGACTACTTTTGGACTGGTTCATACCATTGTGTAGAAATTCTCAGCATCTCCACTCATTCCACTATCACCTCTGATACCTCCTCCTCATTCCACACCACCAAGATAACCCATATCAAATTTAAATTATGTTGATTAAGGTTCGCAAGTGGTTAGTTTCAATGATGCTTTATTTAGTGGATTTAACCACTATTGGGAAGGAAGAGAGTGATAAATATAGCCATGCCAGATTTTGATGTAGTAATGCATTTTTTGGTGACACCCCTTCTAAAGAAATCCAGTATCATCTCTAGGTTGGTTTTTTATTCCTTTAGGGCCCAATTTATATAAATTTCATAATCAAATGTATATAAAAATGTGGAAGGTATGACCATGTCTAACTACACTCTGAAGAGGTTTCTCATTAGGTACACCCACTCTTGATAGTGATGTGCATAACTTGATATAAATCATGGAGAAAATGATCAAGAGGTATAAACAAAATGAGTTAACCCATGAATAGATGAAGGATTCCTTAATTGGTCAGGTATGTAATTTACCTCTTGATTTTGGTGAAACCTTCGACGACATCTCAATTTGATGCTCCAACCCAATTCCATGAATCAACAAAAATGCAAACTCAATTATAAGCAAGTATAAAAATTATGATAAGACTCATGAAGTTTGGGTGGAAAAACTACTTTTTGGATGTGTTGAAATAAATTGAAGAGGTAATAAAAACCTATGAGAACATTGATAAGGAGCATGCAAATTAGATCAACATGTTTAATGCCATTGAAAGAAGTGTGAATTATGTGAAAATATGAAGAAAGATATAGAGGAAATGGAAACAATATATGTTGAACTACTTGTCAAGAGGAGTGTTTGAGAAAATAGAAAATGTTCTTTCTTACAATTTATTTGAAAGCATTTTGCATAAGATTGATGCCTTAAATAAATCAATTAAAGATCTGAAGAAACAACAAAGGATTGGTGATGAGAGGATTATCGATGCTTGTTTGGATATATGGTGTCTACACTAAGATTTGGATAAGGAAGATGGCTTTGAGAAACACTGAGTAGGTGTGATAAAATAACAATTTAGAAATTTTATCAAAGAACTATTGAAGGAGGTAATTTCAACATTTCCTACATGATCAAACTCAAGGTAAGTTCATAGAGATGGGGGGAAAGCAGATTAAAATTTGTGTTTAGAGTATTGTAAATGGTTACGTGTACACAATTTTTAAAATTATGTGACATAGGCTTGGTGATCACTGAGCCTAATCCCTATACGTAGTTTAGTGCATTAAAATTGTGTAAATGGTTTTAACACATTAAAAATTATATGTGATTATAAATAAACTTAATCATGTATGTGCATTTGTTGATTTATTCCTAAAAACAAAATGATGATGCCATTCATTTGGCATTGATGCAAACCATCACTAGGAGATAACAAGAAGAAATAAATAGTTGACTATGAGACTAGGGCAAGCAAAAAACACTTCAGCAATCTAAATTCAATAATGGCATGCCAAAAGAGAACTATGCAAACATGTTTTAATGCATTTAGAAATAAAATTAGTTAATTTTGTTGCATTTTTCTTGATTTTTTTTATTTTTTTTATTTTTTTTTTTCCAGCACATGTAGAGGCTAATGTGCCAAGTAGAAATGAACAACAGCCTGACCCTCCTATCCCTTCTAACCCAAAAACCCCTCCTATCCCTCCTAACCTACAAAACCCTCTTATCCCTCCTCACTCGTAAAACCCTCCTAGCCCTCCTATAGTTCTTCAAACCCCCTAAGGTAGTCAAAAGGATTTAGCAGCCCATATCATTGAAAATAAGATTAAACTTGAGAATTTGATTAGGACATTGAAGGATCCCCATCAAAACAACCCCCATCAAAAAAAATTAATAAACACATTATAGACATTATTATATGAAATTAACTCGTTAATGGGTCAAATTAATAAGTGGGATGAATATAGAATTAGATGTAGGGAATACTATTCTAATAAATTATTTGCAGTTGCAGTAAAAGATAAACACAACCAAATCCCAAATTTGTGCCCTATTCAATGGTGGGAAAACTAGTGCACCACTAGATATGGCGGCCAAATAGATTTCAATCCACTAGTGGACTCATAATTTGATCAAAATGAATTTATTAGGATTGATAGTAGATGGTCTTTGATCACCTAACTTATAACAATAATGAGGTTCCAATGTATTTTTGAGAAAATTATGTTGTGAGTTTGTGTTTACTAAAGTTCCAAAATATTTTAATTTATTAAAGTCCTAGGGTAGAGGAAAGGGATTTACGTAAGATAGGCAAGATGCACATCTTGCACCTAATCATCCCTGAGAGTATAAATCAACAAACCACACCCTCCTTAAATCTTACCCTTTATATTCAATGAAACTATAGAGATTGATATTTTACATATGCTTAAGGTACTTATTGATACCCTCATTTAGCATATGAGCCAAGTTTTTCATACCCCTGCTGGTGAGTGTGGATATGGTGAGGCTTCATCTAGTGCTACTACCTGATGATCTCATTATTACAAATCATGTGGTGTTATATTCACTAGACCTAAAGAGGAGGATACTATGCAACCCACTAATGGTGGTATTTTCATGGGCCTATATGATATTGATCTCACTATGTTTTAACCATCTACATTTTCTCTGAACACTTTAGCTATAACTTCACATATATCTATAATATTTTAATTTTTACAAAAAATTGTTAGACTTGTTAAATTTAAAATATTTGTATAATTTAAAAGGTAATAATTATTTTGCATATAGAAAGATCGATAATATATATGATTTTTTTTATGTTACAACAGGATTTTGGATATCACATGAGCATGTGTGTTATTGCTACTACACATGTATATACCTAGACAGAGGTGATTTTTAAATATTAATTAATTTTATAGTTCATTGTACATGTGTTGTATATATATGCTAAAGTGACTAACAATAACATTTTATTTATTTAGTTGATGACCACACTAGACACTCTACCATCTATTTGAGAGGGAAAAAATGTAGGTGTTGCTACTATGATTTCATCTACACAACAACTCACCAAGGTACATGAGATTTATTGTAATGTTTAAGCATAAATATATAGGTGTGTTTTTTAATTTTCCTCTATACTTATGCAAATAGATGACACATGAAATAAGTGTCTACACAGACTCCTCTGGTAATGTCTTCTAGTCCTATTGAAATGATTAGCAGGCGTGATGTGGTATAATTGAAAACTAAATTTATAAGTCTTTCTATTATATTTTAATGATTTAGTCAATTGGCTTAAATGTTTAAGAACTAATTTTGAATTTTTATTTTGTATATGTGTGCATTTGCAAGGACCCATCACTTCCGTTATCATGAGCACTTCATCGACTCATGTTGGTGATCTATTTCACACTCTTGTTCACCAACATGACCCTATCATTTAACCTATTGAGTTCCAATCCCAAATTTTTTTTGACCACCAACTTGCGATAAGTGCACCTATGAATAATTTTTTTATCATTTTATAAACTTAACTTGTTAGTTTTTAAAGTATCTTATTGTAGTATGTGTGTAAAATTTTTGATAATATTTGCATATGAGCATTTGGAGCTATAGATGATTTTTTAGTAGAAAAGGATCATATTTAAAAAGATCCAATGCCTCTAGTTTGAGTAAGGCATCCAAGGGAGAGGGTTCTACAAACAAGGTAAAAATAGTGATGCATTTTGATGATTAGGATTGTGTCTTATAACATTTTTTTGTATGTCTATATGGATTGATGTATAGTTGTTTGTCATTGTGTGCCTATACAACATTGACCCAGGATGTTATATTATGTTCACATATTTTACGCATTTATATGAATTTTGTGTGTGTGTGTGTGTGTGTGTGTGTGTGTGGTTCAACATTTCACTTTTTAAATATTCTTGTTGATTTCACCTTCTAGATTTTGATGTAATTTATTACATATTCACATTATTTCATGCCTTAAAAAAAAATTAACATTTAAAATCTACCTTTTAGTATATTGAATGTTGTTGAAATGTATGAATATGTTATGAAATTATTACAAAAGGTGTGGTAAGTGATCATGATGCAAGTAGACTTCTCTTCGGTCTAATTTCTATGTCTCATTAAAATTTGTATACTCATTTTTTAAATGAATTATTATTTTATGAATATCATTGATCTGATCAAGCTTATCTCATATCCACAATCCGACCTCTGTCCACAAAACACAAACAATTTTGTTAGGTTTTTTCAACTAGACCTCTAGCTTATAACATTCTTCATTTGATCTTGGTCTCAACTCAAATTTTTATATATTTATCATGGTTATTCCACACTTTATAATATTATATGACTCTACTTATATCTTCAACAATCATATTTTATCAGTCTTCAACTAGAAAACAATATTTTGCCCTTTACACAATCATTTAGACCTTGTTCTAAGGTATGTTAACTTCTCTAATGAAGATTTTTTTTCAAAACTTAAGCTCATTATGACTTGAAATGGGTTTCATGTATTATTAAGGTGATTATTTACTCAAATAACTATGTTTAAAACTTCTCCTATACTAGTTCTTTCAGTTCTAATCCTTTCAAGACCTTGACAAGTAGGTTTGTCATAATAGAGTAATATGTTTTCCCATTACACAAATTTTTAAATCCTTCATCAGGGTAATTAAATCCATTTTTAAATTACTCAATGTTACACATAGATTCCCCTTCCTTCAATGTGATCGATTATTGATCTTAAATGAAGAAAACAAGGATTTAGGCCTAATTGTATAGGCCTATCGACCCTATATCTAGCATAAATAAATAACTAGGAATTTTATGAGATTGAAACAATATTTATTGATTTTAAACTACTTATCTCTATCTCCCTTTAAAATTTCATGATCTTTCATTCACTCATTCTGAAGATATTCAAGTTTTGGCTTCCTTAAACCTTGTTTTTGGCTTATTTACAATCATACAAGAACACAATCAAGACTTTTAGGAGTAGTTAAGGAATTAAAACAATTTAAATAGTTAAAATCCCCCATTTTTCATCATAATACCAATTTTTATAATTTTTTTATGGTTCTTTTGTGAAATATAAGGATTTTTGTTCACTTTAATCCTAGATCAGGGTTTACACAATCCTAAGATAGCCGAGAGCAAACAAAAATACATAATTTCACTTCTAATGATTATTTTTTGATTCTTTTAACTTGGAATAATCTCTATTTGACCTTATTTTATCCTTTCATTCACTCATCAAGATTGAAAAATATCTAAATGATCATAATGAATAAAATTATTTCTGATTGTGATACAGTGACAGACCTATGAACATAAATTGGATAAATTCTCAACTTATAATTATCTTAAAGGGTTATCTTATGAATTTTTAAGACTTAAATAAGTTATTATTAATCTCTAAAATTCTTATCAACCATAAAATTCACAATAATGCATCAAAATACCACTTTTTGAAGACTATGTCAATAATACTCTATTTCTATAGATTATAACCATCATACATACTAAACAAGAGGGTAAATAATAATCAAAACAACTCACTTATACATCCATGAGGTTGATAAAGACATTCCAATATCATGACAAGGTCTTATTTATAAAAATTCCATCTAAATATTCTTACAACTTTTCAAACTTGTAGATTAGTTACTCCAAAACTAGAGACCTTATACAACTTCTTCCACTAACCTACTAACTTTCTCCTCTCCTATGTTCTTATTATGTTTCTTAACTCCTCATTAATTACTTCAAGCATTATCCCCTCTAAATATGCAAACAAGACCAAATATTTCTCCACAATTTATGACTTATCCATCATACTAAATTTGACCTCGTTCTTTTATTTACCTAGAAAAGGGGGTTCACTACGTCTTCTTCAGTAAAGGTCTATCTTATCTTGAATAGGGTTGTCTTGTTATTGAATTCAATCTTGAAATAATATTTGATATAATTAATCTTACTTATAACTTACAGGTATTTTTTTACTCTCATTAGTGCTCTATAACTATATACATAACCTTCACTCTCACTTCTGTATGAATCTTAGCAAAGAAACACACACTATTTTAGAACTTGTTTCAAGTTTGTCACCTTATGATGAAAAATGGGATCCTAAGGTCTTCAAAGTCTTGTTCATAAACTAAGCTTGTAGCCTTTTTTATTGATTCCAATTCCCAACTCTAAATTTTTACTATTCTTTCAAGAGGTTCTTATACTCCTAATAGCTTTTTAACCCAACAAGACAAGTTCACACTTCACGATGTGATCTTCTCTAAGACAACAAGACAAATCAAGGTTTTCTCTCTAGGATTGTCTTTAAGGTCTATCACCTTATTGGTTGTAAGATAGCTCAAAATTCATAATCATCTTGAATTGGAAGGCTTATCACCTCCTTAAATAGGTTTTCTAATCAAAATAAACAACTCTCTACTTTTACTGAACTGGTTCTTTATCAAAAGATAAGGAACAAGGGTTTTAGACCTTATACATAGGTTTGTAGGCTAAGTTTTAACTATATCTTACTCTGTAGACCTCTAAAATAAATTAAACCTCTCTAAAACTTCACAGACATTTTCTTTTAATTTTCTATGAAGTTTCACAAGATTTTTGTTGTTATATTTCAAGTTAGGATAGTTCTAGTTGATGCACCTAGAGTCTTATTCTTTCTAGGCTCATAGCCAGATCAACTAGATTATTAAACCAACTATAACACCTTTACCAAAATAATTTATTGGTTATAAGGGCTTCTCATATCCATAAAAGTTTAATTTGACTCAAGTAATAGGTTTCTCACTTCCTTAAGTTTTAGTTTTTTCAAAGAGAATTGAAAATAAAGGGTCTTAGGCCTAATCTATAGTCCTGCAGTTAAATATTTTGAAATAACCTTAGTTGTAGAAATGTCCATATAATTAAACCACTTTCAACACATTCTAAACATATTACCACACCTTTATAAAATTTTCCAACTTATTTGAATGGTTAGTTTTTTATTTATGGAGGTTTTTGTGTCCTAAACCCTAATTTAAGGGTTTTAAGATTGTATCAAAATAACGAGTATGAATATTATGAAAATTTAGATTTTGAATACATTATTAGAGAATTTAGGTTTGGGGGAGACTCTTAAAACCCTCATATATCCCTATCACTTACCATTAACCCTTAGTCAATCTTCAAATGTGATAAAAGACCAATTTTTATTGACTGTCAAACCCTATGTACTGCCTTTCCAGACCTACAACTTCAAAAACACAATAAATATGCAAAAATATTACTTAAATACAACATCAAAATTTACTTACAAATAATATAATCTTGGTATTGAAAAAATAACCTCAATAAATTAGGCTTTCATTGATTATAATATAGACTGCGTTACAATAATTCTTGATAAAATTTTGTCTTAAGAATTTCTTCTCCTTTCTTTGAGTATTGAAGTTTGGTTCACATTTATAGGTGACGATTAAATTCTAAGACCATATTATTGGCATCAAATTACCCTTAATTAGGATACATAGCACCTATTCTGAACTCAAGATGACATTTTTCTAGATGCAAGATACAAGCTATAGTTGGAGATCTCTATTTTCGAGGCCTCATAGCTGAAAACTAACATCACCACCATGTTAGGGGTGGTAATTAAATTATAAGACCACATTATGGACATCTAAATATGTTTGATTAGGAGACAAAACACCTATTTTGGCCTTAAAATGACATTTCCCTACATGCAAGATGGAAGTTGCAGTTGGATATCTCTATCTTTGAGGCCTTATGGCTAAAAATTGGCATTGACACCACATTAGGGGTGCTAATTAACCTTTAAGTCTAAATTATTGGCATTTGAGTGCACCCAATTAGGAGATGGAATACTCGTTATGACCTCAAAATGGTATTTCCCTATAAGAAAAAATTATTATTATTTAGGCAAACTTTAGACATGCGTAAAATGAAAACTATAAGTTGTATCCACAAAACAAAAGAATGGTCACGTGCGTATCAAATTAATATAATTTTCACCTAAAGCCCTAAAATTATAAATCATTGATGAATTTTTGGTAGAGGATTCAATGATTAGTCCTAAAATGAAACTTTTATGTATTTAAGAGACACGGTCTTTGCCTCCAATAGACATTTCCATTTTTAGGACTTCTGGTTCAAAATCCACCACTTACAACACCTTGAGATGTCAAATTTACATGTGTTCCCACTTCCACAACATCAAAATCCATGCAGATACATTTTTTTGTATTAATTATAGCCTCAGACAACATTGATAAGGAATATTATCAAGATGCAAGCCGTAATTAGAGATCTCTATCTTCGGGGCCTCGTGGATAAAAATTGGGATTGCCCCACATCAAGGGTGGGGATTAACCTGTAGGAATGCATTATTTATATCCAAGTACATCCATTTAGGAGATAGAGCACCCATTCTGACTCAAGATGACATTTCCCTAAATGCAAGATGCAAGCCATATTTGATATCTCTATCTCCATGGCCTCATGGCTAAAAGTTGGAATTGTCACCATGTTGGGGTGGTGATTAACCTATAGAACCACATTATTGGCATCCAAGTATGCTCCGTTAGGAGATGGATAACTTGTTCGAGCTTCAAGATGACATTTTCCTATAAGGATTTATTTTTATTTTTTAAGCAAACTTTGGATGTCATGTGCATGTCAAAGTCCTCTACTTAAACTTGAATCCCTCAAATTATAAATCATCGACAAACTCATGGTAAAGGATTTAATAATCAGTCCTAAAATGGAACTTTTATGTAATTAAGAGATGATTTTTTCTTGTAATAGGAATTTCACCTTCTGGGACCTCCGCTTCAAAATCCATCACTTTCAATACCTCAGGATGTGCAATTCACATGCATTCCCACTACCACGATCTTAGAATATATGTGGATATCTTTTTTTACAATAATTCCAACCTCAAACAACATTAACAAGAAATATATTTAAGATGCAAGTTGAAATTAGAGATATCTATCTCCAAGGCCTCATGGATAAAAACTAACACCACCACCATGTTGGGAGTGAAAATTAACCTCTAGGACCACATTATTAGCATTCAAGTACATTAGATTAGGAGATAGAGCACCTATTCTAGCCTCAAGATGACATTTCTATAAATGCAAGATGCAAGTCACAGTTGGATATCCCTATCCTTAGGTCCTCATGGTTTAAAACTAACATCACCACCATGTCAGTGTGGCAATTAACCTCTACAACCTATTCTTGACATTCGAGTATGCTCTATTAAGAGATGAAGCAACTATTTTGGCCTCAATATGATATTTATCTATAAGGCAAAATTGTTAATTTTTAGGAAAACTTTGGATAGGAATAAAACAAAAATCATAAGTCATATTTATGAATTAAAAAAATGGTTGCATGCATGTTAAAGTCCTATAATTTTACTCTAAAACCCTTAGATTGTAAATCATTGATGAACTCTTGGTAGAGGATTTAGTGACCGGTCTTAAAATGTAGCTTTTATGTAGTTAAGAGACATGGTCTTTTCCTCCAATAGACATTTCCACTTCTAAGACCATTGCTTCAAAATCCATTACTTCCAACACCTCAAGATGTGCAATTTACATGCATTTCCACCATCACAGCCTCAAAATCCACGTAGATACCTTTTTTTCAATAATTTTGACCTTGAACAACATTAACAATAAATATTGTCAAGACGCAAGCCATAGTTGGAGATCTCTATCTTTGGGGCCATGTGAAATGTGAAAAATGTGCTTTTTTAATTGTAAATCCAATTCTTTAGCTAGTGAGACCTGTATAAAAAAGGTATGATTTAGGATGTAGTTTTTGACAAGTATAGGAAGTTGGTAGTTGATTTACTTAAGCCTCAAGTTTTTCACACAAGTTGATCCTCGATTTATCAAGATGATCCTGCCATTTAGAAGGATGATCTCACCAATTTATAGGTTATTATTTTCACACTTTAGATGGTTTTAATTTTTATGATTTCACTATTTTGCATATCAAAACCACCGTTTAGCAAAGTGATTTCACTAGTTTTTTGAAAAACACAAAAAACTAGAGAATAAAATAGAAAAATATCCCATCAATTAGTAAAGCAATATCATCGATTAATAGAGATATCTCATCATTTAGCAGAGTGATCCTATTGTTTTCCTAAAAACATAGAGAATGAGAGAACTACATAGAAACAATATTTCCATTTTGTAGTGCCATCCTTCCATTTAACAGGGTGATCATGTCAATACCTAGAGAAATATTATTGATTTATAGAGAATAAAATATTAGAAATTTAATAGAAATGAAATGAAAAAAGCCAAAAAATAATATTTTCAAACTTTGAAGATGTTAGAATGTTCCGAAGAAGATTGTGAGGTGCATCAGTCCCACCGGGCATGCCAAAATTTAGAACACAATTACAAGAAAAGTTAGTTCACGTTATTATGCCAACATCAAACATAAAACGCTTTCAAAATATAACTTCTCAAGCGTAATCCCGCATTCTAGACAAGGTCTAAGAAGCAAAGAACAAATAGAAAACACAAACAAAATTGAGTATACCTTCCTCATGGGCATTCCTTCTAGGTTGGATTAATGGTGCATTGAGCCTAAGATTGTATCCTTGAATTCTTCATTAATGTTTCACCTTCGTGAAGGCAGCATCTTTGTGGGGTTACACATGATTTAGCCTAAATAAAATAGAATAAAATGGTCTAATGATGAAGTTTTCATTTAGGTTTCTACATAATTTATTTGCACTAAAAATCGTGGTCATTATGCTTAAATGACCCTTGTACTTATAGATTGTCTCGATTGATTGTGGCCATCAGATGGAGATGAAGATGTGTGGCTTAAAATCAGTCACATTTGATAGGCAAAATGCAATTAATATTTGGAATAAATTATGCTTTAATGAGGCATGGGTTCAATTTTATGATATTTCCTTACATTTATTCTAATGTTTGACACATTTTTGTGTGATATCATGATGATGTTACTATTCAAATATTTATTAATAGTTGGATATTTCATAATTATAAATTATCTAATTTATATTGCTTTTCTACATAGCCATTTTATTTCATTTTATTTGATAGGCTAATTAATCTAGATTAGCTTTGATGTGATTTCTAAAATATTTAAAATTTGAACTATTCGACCTAATTGATCCAAAAACTCTCTTGCAAATTTGTAATTTGACTCATGATCAATTAGACAAATTTGATGATTGTATATGGTGTATTGATCTAATCAATTATGCATCAATATATGTTAGAATGTGTATGTAAGATGTCTGGACTAATTTAGGTGTTTTGGTGATTTATGCATTATTGCTAGAAGTCGTTATAATTATAATTTTGACATGAAAGTGATGAGAATTGAGTGTTTACAACTAATATGTAAAACATGTGAAAAAGGCTCTTCCACAATAATGAAATTACAAATAAAAAGACCATAACAACCAAAGATGGTTTCTCATCCAAGTGACACAAGAAATCACATTTAGGAAGGTGATGTTTCTCCCCTAATTAACAACATTACACAATAGTACATCACTTATAGTCAAACGCTAGACTAATCGATTACTTTTGGAATGGTTCACACCATTGTGTAGCAAGTCTCGACATCTCCACTCATTCCACTACCACCTATGATACCTCCTCCTCATTCCACACCACCAAGATAACCCATATCAACTTTAAATTATGTTGATTAAGATGCACAAGTGGTTAGTTTCAATGATGCTTTATTTTAGTGGATGCAACCACTATTGAGAAGGAAGAGAGTGATAAATACAACCATGCGAGAGTTTGATGTAGTAATGCATCTTTTGGTGACACCCCTTCCAAAGAAAGCCAATATCACCTCTAGGTTGGTTTTTTATTCCTCTATGGCCCAATTTCTATAAATTACGTAGCCAAATGTATAGAAAAATGTGGAAGATATGACCATGGTGATTGACAATCTAAAGAGGTTCTCTTTAGGCACACCCACTCTTGATAGTGATGTACATAACCTCATATAAATCACTGAGAAAATGATCAAGAGGTATAAATAAGATGAGCTAACCCAGGAATAAATGAAGAAATATATTATTGAATTGGTCAAGAATGTAATCTACCTCTTTATTTTAGTGGAACCTCGGATGACATCTCAATTTGATGCTCCAACCTAAGTCCCTGAATCAACAAAAATATAATCTCAATTATAAGAAGTTTTAAAAATTATGACAAGACTCTTGAAGTTTGGGTGGAAAAATTCCTATTGGATGTGTTGAAATACATTGAAGAGGTAATAATAACCTATGAGAATTTTGATGTGGAGCATGCAAATTGGATCAACATGTCCAATGCCATTGAAAGAAGTGTGAATTATGGGAAAACATGAAGAAAGATATAGAGGAAAAGGAAACAACATATGTTGAACACTTGCCAAGACGAGTGTGTGCAAAAACATAAAATGTTCTTTCTTACAATTGATTTGAAAGCATTTTGCACAAGATTGATGCCTTGAATAAATCAATTAAATATTTGAAAAAATAATAAAGGATTGGTGATGAGAGGATTATCGATGCTTGTTCGGATATATGGAGTCTACACTAAGATTTGGCTTTGAGAAACACTGATTAGGTGTGATAAAGTAACAATTTAGAAATTTGATCAAAGAAGAACTATTCAAGGAGGGTAATTTCAACATTTCCTAAATAAACAAACTTAAGGTAAGTGCACAGATAAGGGGGGATAAAAAGTAGATAAAAATTTGTGTCCAAATTATTGTAAATGGTTTCGCATACATGATTTTTAAAAATGCATAATCAATTATGTGGTATAGGCTCGGTGATCACTGAGCCTAAACCCTATATGCATTTTAATGCATTAAATCTGTGTACACTATTCTAACACATTAAAAATTGCATGTGATTATAAAGTAACATAATCATGTACACACGTCTATTTATGTATGCTTAAATAAAAAGCATTGAGTCCATTCATTTAGAATCGATGCAAACCATGACTAGGAGATAGAAAGAGGAAATAAATAGTTGATAGTGAGACTAGGGCAAGCAAAAACCACTCCAGTAACCCAAATTAAACAATCACATGCCAAAAGAGAGGTATGCAAACATGTTTTAGTGCATTTAGAAATAAAATTATTTACTTTTGTTGCATTTTTCTTGAAATTGTTTTTTTTTTTTGTATTTCAGTACATGTAGAGGCTAATGTGCCAACTGAAATGAACAACCTGACCCTCCTATCCTCCTTAACCCAAAAACCCTCCTGTCCCTCCTAACCCACAAAACCTTCTTATCCCTCCTCACCTGCAAAACCCTCCTAGTCCTCTTATAGTTCCTCAAGACCCCTAAGGTAGTCAAGAGGATTTAGCAACCCATATTATTAAAAACAAGATAAAACTTGAGAATTTGATTAGGACATTGAAGGATCCCCGTGAAAACAACCCCCATCGAATTTATCTAACAAACACATTACATACATTATTATATGAAATTGACTCATTAATGGGTCAAATTGATAAGTGGGATGAGTATAGAAATAGATGTAGGGCATACTATTCTAAGAAATTATTTGCAGTCATGATAAGAGATAAACATATAACCAAAGCCTAAATTTGTGCCCTATTCAATGATGGGAAAATTGGTGTGCCACTAGATGTGATGGCCAAACAGATTTCAATCTTCTAGTGGACTCACAATTTGATCAAATAGAATTTTTAGGATTGATAGTGGATGGTCTTTGATCACCTACCTTGAAAAAAAAATTAGTTTGAAATGTATTTTTTGATAAAATTGTATTGTGAGTTTGTGTTGAGTGAAGTTCTAAAATATTTTAATTTATCAGAGTTCCATGGTAGAGGAAAGTGATTTATGCAGGATAGGCCAAATGCATGTCTTGCACCTAATCATCCTAGAGAATAATTATCAACAAACCACACCCTCCTGAGATCCTACCCTCTACAGTCAAGGAGATTGTATAGATTGATATTTTTCATGTGCATAAGGTGATTATTGATACCCTCATTTAGCATATGAGCCAAGTTTCTCATACCCCTATTGGCGAGTATGGACATGCTGAGGCTTCATCTAGCGCTACTACCTAAAGCTCTCACTATTGAAAATCATGTGGTGTTATATGCACTGGACTTGAAGAGGAGGATATTATTCAACCCACTCATGGTGGTATTTTTGTAGGCCTAGATGATATCGATCTCACTATGTTTCAGCCATCTACATTTTCTCTAAACACTTTAGCTATAACTTCACAAATATCTTTAATATTTTACTTCTTGTAAAAAATTTATAGACTTGTTAACTTTTAAATATTTGTATAATTTAAAAGGTAATAATTATTTTTCATGTAGAAATCTCAATAATGTATATGAATTTTTTTATGTTACAACAAGATTTTAGATATCACACGAGCATGTGTGTTGTTGATACTATGCCTTTATATACCTATATAGAGATGATTTTTAAAGATTAATTAATGTTATGGTTCATTGTACATGTGTGTTATTGTATATATATGCTAAAGTGACTAACAATGACATTTTATTTTTTCAATTGATGACCACACTAGACACTTTGCCTTCTATTTGAGAGGGAGCAAATGTAGGTGTTGCTACTGTGATTTCATCTACTCAACAACTCACCAATATACATGAGATTTATTGTAATGTTTAAGTGTAAATAAAGATGTGTGTTTTATAATTTTCCTCTGTACTTGTGAAAATAGATGACACACGAAACAATTGTCTACACAGACTCCTTCGATGATGTCTTCTAGTCCTGTTGAAATGATTGGTAGGTATGACGTGGTACAATTGACAATTGAGGTTATAAGTTTTTCTATTATATTTTAATCATTTATAAAATTGTATTAAATGTTTAAGAACTAATTTTAAATTTTTATTTTGTATATATGTGTGCATGTGTTTATAGGGACCCATCCCTCACGTTATCATGAGCATGCCATCGACTCATGTTGGTGATCTATTTCACACTCTTGTTGGAAAACATGAACCTATTGAGAACCAATCCCAAATTTACCTTGACCACCAACTTGTGATAAGTGCACCTATGAATATATTTTTTATCATTTTTAAAACATAACTTATTAATTTTTTAAGTATCTTGTTTCTATACGTGTGTAAATTTTCTAACAATATTTGCATATAAATATTTGGAGCTACATATGAGTTTTGAGAAGAAAAGGACACAGTCAAAAAGATCCGATGCCTCGATTCCTCCAGTTTGAGTAAGGCATCTAAGGGAGAGGCTTCTACAATCAAGGCAAAGAGAGCAATGCATTTTGAAGATTAGGATCATGTCTTATAACATTTTTTTGTATATATGTATGGCCTGATGTATAGTTGTTTGGAATTGTGTGCCTATACAACATTGACCCAGGATATTATATTGTGTTCACATTTTGTACACCTTTGTATTAATTATATATATATATATATATATATATATATATATATATATATATATATATATTGTTCAACATTTCACTTTTTAAATATTCTTATTGATTTCACCATCTAGATTTTGTCATAATTTATTACATATTCACATTATTGTATGCCTTTAAATTTTGTTGAACATTAAAAATATACCTTGTAGTCTATTGAATTTTGTTGAAATGTATGAGAATATTATGTATGATTATGTTATGAAATTATTACAAAAGGTGTGGTAAGTTATCATGATGCAAGTAGACCTCTCTTAGATATGCTTTTTATGTCTCTTTAAACTTTTTATCCTCCTTGTTAAAATGAATGATTATTTTATGAAGATAATTGATCTAATCAAGGTTATCTCATATCCACAATCTGACATATGTCCACAAAACACAAACAATCTTGTTAGGTTTTTTCAAATAGACCTATAGCTTATAACACTCTTCATTTGATCTTGGTATTAACACAAATTTTTATATATTTATCAGGGTTATTACACACTTTATAATATTATATGACTCTACTTATATCGTTAACAATCCTATTTTATCAATCTTCAACTAAAAAACAATATTTTGCCCTTTACACAGTCATTTAGGCCTTGTTATAAGGTATGTTAACTTTTATAATGAAGAATTTTTTTCAAAACTTAATCTCATTATGAATTTGAATGGGTTTCATGTATTATTAAGGTGATAATTTACTCAAATAACCATCTTTACAACTTTTCCTAGACTAGTTCCTTTAGGAAAACAAAAACACAAATTTTTTTTAGTCCTTTCAAGACCTTGGCAAGTAGGTTTGTCATATTAGAATAGTATGTTTTCCCATTTCTCAGATTTTTAAATCCCTCACCAAGGTTATTAAATCCATTCAACTTTACACACATATTCCCCTTCCTTCAATAAGATCAATTATTGATATTTAACGAAGAAAACAAGGATTTAGGCCTAATTGTATAAGCCTACAGACCCTAAAACTAGCATAAATTCATCATTAGAAATTATATAAACTTGAAACATTATTTATTAATTTTAAAATATTTATCTCTAGTTCCCTCTCAAATTTCATGATCTTTCATTCACTCATTTTTAAGATATTCAAGTTTTGGCTTCCTTAAACCTTATTTTTAGCTTATTTACAATCCTACAAGAACACAATTAAGAATTTTAGGAGTAGTTAAGTAATTAAACCACTTTAAATAGCTAAAATATCTCATTTTACATCTTAATATCAAGTTTTATCATTTTTGGATTGTTCATTTTAAAATATAAGGACTTTTCTTCACTTTAACCCAAGATCATGGTTTACACAGTCCTAAGATATCTGAGAGCAAACAAAAAGACATAATTTCCTTTCTGCTGATTATTTTCACTTGTAATAAGATCTTCTTGATCTCCTCTTATCCTTCCATTCACTCATAAAGCTTGAAAAATCTCTAAATGATCATAATGAATAAAATTCGTTTTGATTGTGATATAGTGATAGACCTATGAACATAAATTGGATAAAGTCTCAACTTATAATGACCTTCAAGGGTTATTTTAGGACTATTTAAGACCTAAATAATTTACTCTTATTTTTTCAAATACTTATCAACCATAACATTCACAAATATTCATGAAAATACCACTTTTTGAAGATTGTGTCAATAATACTTTATTTCTACAGATTATAACCATCATACATACTAAACAAGAGGGTAAATAATAATCAAACCAACTTAATTATACATCCCTGAGGCTAATAAAGACTTTCCAATATCATTACAAGGTATTTTTTATTCAAATAGCATCAAAATATTCTTACAACTTTGTAAACCTGCAAATTACTTTCTCCAAAACTAGAGAGCTTCTACAACTTCTTCCACTAACCTACTGACTTTCTCCTCTCCTATGTTATTATCATGTTTCTTGACTCCTCCTTAATTGCTTCAAGAATTATCCCCTCTAACTTTGCAAATAATACCAAATATTTCTCCACAAGTTATGACTTATCCATCATACTAAATTTAACCTCTTTCCTTTGTTTACCTAGAAAATGGGGTTCAATACATCTTCTTTAGTATAGGTCTATCTTGTCTTGAATAGGATTGTATTATTATTGAATTCAATATTGAAATAATATTTGATCTAATTAATATTCCTTATAACTTATAGGGTTTTTTTTACTCTCATTAGTGATATATAACTATATACATAACCTTCACTCTCACTTCTGTATGAATCTGAGAAAAATAACAATGTTTTAGACCTTGTTTCAAGTCTGTCACCTTATGATGAAAAATGGGGTCCCAAGGTCTTCAAAGTCTTGTTCATAAACCAGGCTTGTAGCCTTTTTGATTCATTACAATTCCCAGCTCTAAATTTTTACTATTATTTCAATAGGTTCTTATACTCCTAATATCTTTCTATCCCAACAAGACACCTTCACACTTCATTGTGTTATCTTCTCTAAGACAACAAGATAAATCAAGGTTCTCTCTCCGAGATTGTATTTAAGGTCGATCATCTTATTGGTTTGTAATATAACTCATAATCATATTGAATTTTAAATCTTATCGCATCCTTTAATAGGTTGTATAATAAAAAATAAAAAAAACTCTCCTTTCACTTAACTGGTTCTTTACCAAAAGATAAGGAACAAGGGTTTTAGACCTTATACACAGGTTTGTAGACTGAGTTTTAACTATATCCTCCTCCATATACCTATATAACACTTGAAACCTCTCTAAAACCTTAAGGAAGTTATATTTTAACTTTATATGAAGTTTCACAAGATTTTTATGGCTATATTTCAAGTTATGATAGTTCTAGTTGATGCACCTAGAGTCTTATTCTTTCTAGGCTAGTAGCTTGCTCAACTAGAGTCTTAAACCAAATGTAACACATTTATCAAAATACTTTATTAGTTATAAGGGATTCTCATATCCCTAAAATTTTCATTTGACTCAAGTAATAGGTTTTTCACTTCCTTAAGTTTTATTTTTTTCAAAGAGAATTGAAAATAAAGGGTTTTAGGCCTAATCTATAGGCTTGCAATCAGATATTTTGAAATAAACTAAGTTATAGTAACCTATATACAATTAAACCACTTTAAACACATTAAAAACATATTACCACACCTTTTTAAAAATTTATAACTTATTTTAAATGTTATTTTTTATTTATGGAGGTTTTTGTGTTTTAAACCCTATTTTAAGGGTTTTAGGATTGTATCAAAATAGTGAGTATGAAAATCATGAAAATTTAGATTTTGAATACTATATTAGAGACTTTAGGTTTAGGGGAGACTCTTCACACCCTCATATATACCTATCACTTACCAGTAGCGCTTAATCAATCTTCAAATGTTATAAAAGACCTATTTTTGTTGACTATCAAACCCTATGTACCTTTCTAGACCTGCAACTTCAAAAACACAATAACCATGCAAAAATATTACTTGAATACAACATCAACATTTACTTACAAGTAATATAATCTTGGTATTGAAACAATAACCTCAATAAAGTAGGCTTTCATTGATTATGATAAAGATTGAGTTACAATAGTTCTTGATAAAACTTTGTCTTAAGAGATTCTTCTCCTTTCTTTGAGTATTGAAGTTTGGTTATCACACTTATAAGTGATGATTAAATTCTAAGACCACATTCTTGGCATCTAGGTACACCTAATTAGGAGATGGAGCATATGTTCTAACCTCAAGATGACATTTTCCTAAATGCAAGATGCAAGTTGTAGTTGGAGATCTCTATTTTTGGGACCTCGTGGATTAAAAATAACATCACCACCATGTTAGGGATGGATATTAACTTCTAAGACCACATTATTAACATTTGAGTATGTCTGATAAGGAGATAAAACACATGTTCCATCCTCAAAATGACATTTCCCTACATTAAAGATGCAAATTGCAGTTGGATATCTCTATCTTTGAGGCCTTGTGGCTGAAAATTGGCATTGACATCATGCCAAGGGTGGCGATTAACCTTTGGGATTACATTCTTGACATATGAGTACATTAAGTTAGGAGATGGATCACCCATTCCAAGCTCAAAATGGTATTTCTCTATAAGGCAAAATTATTATTATTTAGGCAAACTTTAGACATGCGTAAAACAAAAACCATAAGTTAGATCCAAAAACCAAAATAATAGTCACATGCGTATCAAATTCCTCCACTTGTACCCTGAATCCCTTAGATTTTAAATCATCAATGAACTTATGGTAGAGGCTTCAATGATCAGTCCTAAAATGAAACTTTTATGTAGTTAAAAGACATGGTCTTTGCCTTCAATAGACATTTCCATTTTCAGGACTTATAGTTCAAAATCCATTGATTTCAACACCTTGAGATGTGAAATTTACATGTGTTCCCACTTTCATGACTTTAAAATCCATGAAGATACACTTCTTTGTAATAATTTTAGCCTTGAGTAACATTGACAAGGAATATTGTCAAGATGCAAGCCACGGTGAGAGATCTCTATCTCTGAGGCCTCGTGGCTAAAAATTGGCATTGCCACCACATCAAGGGTGTTGATTGACCTTTAAGACTACATTTTTGGCATCCAAGTACATCCATTTAGGAGATAGAGCACCCATTGTGAACTCAAGATGATATTTCCCTAAATGCAAGATGCAAGCTACAGTTTGAGATCTCTATGTGTAGGGCCTCATGGATAAAAATTGAAATTGTCATCATGTTGGGGGTGGTGATTAACCTCTAGAAACACATTATTGGCATTCGAGTATGCTTGGTTAGGAGATGGAGCACCTGTTTGGGCTTCAAAATGACATTTTCCTATAAGGCAAAATTGTTGTTTTTAAAGCAAACATTGGATGTCATGTGCATGTCAAAGTCCTCTACTTGCACCTAAATCCATAAAATTACAAATCATTGACAAACTCATGGCAGAGGATTTAATAATTAGTCCTAAAATGGAACTTCTATGTAGTTAAGAGACGGTCTTTGCCTCTAATAGACATTTCAGCTTTTGGGACCTTTGCTTTGAAATCCATCACTTTTGATACCTCAGGATGTGTAATCTACATGCATTCCCACCACCAAAGCCTTATAATCTATGTGGATATCTCTTTTTACAATAATTCCAACCTTAAGTAACACTGATAAGAAATGTTGTCAAGATGCAAGCTGCAATTAGATATCTCTATCTCCAAGGCCTCATGGATGAAAACTAGCATCACCACCATGTTGGGAGTGAAAATTAACCTCTAAGACAATATTATTGGAATTTTAGTACATTCGATTAGGATATGGAGCACCTGTTCTGACCTCAAGAAGACATTTTTATAGATGAAAGATGCAAGTCACAATTGGATATCTCTATCTTCAAGTCCTCATTGTTGAAAACCAACATCACCACCACGTTGGGGTGGTGATTAACCTCTAAGACCTATTCTTGGCATTTGAGTATGCCCGATTAAGAGATGGAGTAACCATTTTGGCCTCAAGATGATATTTCCCTATAAGGCAAAATTGTTATTTTTTAGGAAAACTTTAGACAGGCTTAAAATAAAAATTGTAAGTCATATTTATGAATAAAAACAATGGTCACGTGCATGTAAAAGTCCTCTACTTTCACTCTAAAAACCTTAGATCATAAATCATCGATGAACTCATGGTAGAGGATTCAGTGACTAGTTTTAAAATGCAACTTTTATGTAGTTAAAAAGACATGGTATTTTCCTCCAATAGACATTTCCACTTCTGGGACCTTTGCTTTGAAATTCATCACTTCCAACACCTCAGGATGTGCAATTTACATGCATATCCACCATCATTGCCTAATAATCCATGTAGATACCTTTTTTTCAACAATTCCAACCTCGAACAACATTGATAAGAAATGTTGACTAGACACAAGTCGTAGTTGGATATCTCTGTCTTTGGGGCCTCGTGAAATGCAAAGTATGTGCTTGTTTGATTATAAATCCACTTCTTTATCCAGCGACACATGTGAAAAAAAATTATGATTTTAGGATGTAGTTTTTAACAAGTATAGGAAGTTGATAGTTGGTTTACTTAAGCCTCAAGTTTTTCACACAATTTGACCCCTCATTTATCAAGATGATCCTTCCATTTAAAAGGCTGATCCCACCAATTTATAGGTTTTTATTTTCACACTTAAATGGTTTTCATTTTTTTTTTTGAATTTTTATGATATTTCCATCTTGCATATAAAAAAATATCCCGCTATTTTTTTGAAAAACACAAAAAACTAGAAAATAAAATAGAAAAATATCCCACTGATTAGTAGAGTGATCTCATTGATTAATAAAGAGATATCATCATCTAGTAGAGTGATCCTGTCATTTTCTTAAAAACACAGAGAATGAGAGAACTATATAGAAACAATATTTTCATTTTGTAGTGATATCCTTCCATTTAGCAAGGTGATCATGTCAATACGTAGAGCAATATCGCTGATTTATAGAGCATAAAATATTAGAAATTTAATATAAATGAAATGAAAAAATCCAAAAAATAATATTTTCAAACTTTAAAGATGTTAGAATGTTCCCAAGAAGATTGTGAGGTGCATCAGTCCCATCTGGCATGCCAAAATTTAGATCACGATTATAAGAAAGGTTAGTTCATGTTAGTATGCCAAAATCAAACATAAACCACTTGAAAAATATAAATTTTCAAGTGTAATCCCTCCATCTGGACAAGGCTTAATAATAAAAGAAAAAATAGAAAACACAAAGAAAAGTGAGTATACCTTCCTCATGGACATTCTTTCTAAGTTGGATTAATGGTGCGTTGAGCCTGAGATTATATCCTTGGAGTCTTCATGAATGTCATACTTTCACGTAGGCAGTGTCTTCCCGAGGTTACACATGATTTGGCCTGAATAAAATAAAATAAAATGGTCTAATGATAAAGTTTTCCTTTAGTTTTATACATAGTTTATTTACACTAAAAATCTTGGTCCTTATTCTTAAATGGCCCTTGTACTTCTAGATTGTCTAGATTGATTATGGCCATCAGATAGAGATGAAGATGTGTGGCTTGAAGTCAGGCACATTTGATAGGCAAAATGTAATTAATGTTTGGAATCAATTATGCTTTAATGAGGCATGGGTTCAATTTTATGATATTTCCTTGCATTTATTCTAATGTTTGACACATTTTTATTTGATATCATGATGATGTCATTATTCAGATATTTGTTAAAATTTTAGATATTGCATAATTATAAATTAGCCAATTTATATTAATTTTCTACTTATCCATTTGACTTGATTTGATTTGATAGGATAATTAATCTAGAATAACTTTGATGTGATTTTTTTAATATAAAAATTTGAACTAACTATTCGACCCACTTAATCCAAAATCTCTCTTTCAAAGTTACAATTTGACTCATGATGAATTAGACAAAGTTGATGATTGTGTATGGTGTATTAATATAATCAATGATGCATCAATATATGTCAAAATGTGTACATAATATGTGTGGACTAATTTAGGTGTTTTGGTGATTTGTGCATTATTTTTAGAAGTCGTTCTAATTATAATTTCAACACGAAAGTGATGAGAATTCATTGTTTAAAAGTACTATGTAAAACATGTGAAAAAAGGCTCTTCCATAATAATAAAATTGAAAATAAAAACACCATCATAACAAAAGATGGTTTTTCATCCAAGTGACACAAGAAATCCCATGTAGGAAGGTGATGTTTCTCCCCTAATTAACAACATTAAACAATAGTACATCACTTATAGTCAAAGGCTAGACTAATTGAGTACTTTTGGAATGGTTCACACCATTATGTAGCAAGTCTCGGCATCTCCACTCATTCTACTGTCACCTCTGATACCTCCTCCTCCTCATTCCACACCACCAAGACAACCCATATCAACTTCAAATTATGTTGATTAAGTTGCACAAGTGCTTAGTTTCAATGATGATTTATTTTAGTGGATGAAACCACTATTGGGAAGGAAGAGAGTAATAAATACAACCATGCTAGAGTTTGATGTAGTAATGCATCTTTTGGCAACACCCCTTCCAAAGAAATCCAATATCACCTCTAACTTGGTTTTTTATTCCTCTAGGGACCAATTTGTATAAATTCGATTAAAAACGTATAAAAAAACATGGAAGATATGACCATGTATAACTACACTCTGAAGAGGTTCTCATTAGGCACACCCACTCTTGATAGTGATGTGCATAAACTCATATAAATCATTGAGAAAATGATCAAGAGGTATAAACAAGATGAGCTAACACAGGAATAGATGAAGGAACAGATTCCCCAACTGGTTGGGTATGTAATCTACCTCATCATTCTGGTGGAACCTCTGTCGACATCTCAATTTGATGCTCCAACTCAATTCTTTGAATCAACAAAAATACAATCTCAATTATAAGCAAGTATAAAAATTATGATAATACTCTTGAATTTTGGGTGGAAAATCTACTTTTGGATGTGTTGAAATAAATTGAAGAGGAAATAAAAATCTATGAGAATATTGACATGGTGTTAGGACCCGAAAGCACAATTGATTACCAAGCAACTAAACATGCGGAATTACCCAGAAGTAACAAGTAACTAGAATTCAAAAATAACACAAAATATGAGAGACAATACCCAATTGTATTAACTCTTCCAAAAAGAAATACAACAAAGAAGATTGCCACAGTCTTCTTCCTTACACACCTCTAGGGTTCCCACACCTCTAGGGCATAAACATTAAATCTTTTCAAGAGCTCACTCTCTCTCTTATGGTCCCAACACACAACTCAAATACAGAGTTGCTATTCACCTCCAACCAGTCAGTATCACTACTGCCAGTACCACCAGTCAGTATCACTACTGCCAGTACACAAGTGCTCCACGCACTCAAAATTAGAGTACTCTACGCACTCCAAGTACTCAACATACTCCAAGTAGATCTCTTTTGATCTTGCTACCTATTGTGTTGATGTCACCTTTGATCCTGCTGCCCCGCAAATCACCTTTGACCTCGCACCCACACACACCTGCAAATCAATGATCTTACTTACCCATGTAGATCTCTCTACACCCTAAAGAACCCTTGTCCTTGCCTCACCAAGTCCTTATGATTCTCCAAACCAGTACCCCAATGGATCTTCTCCCTGATCTTGCACACCTGCAGACCAACTTGATCATACACACTCAGCACCCCTATAGAACTAGGAGGAGCTACCCTTGCTCTCTTCACTCTCAGAAGGAGCTAACCAAGCTCAACTCTAAACTAGAAAAAATTACAATACAACCCATGAGTCTATTATATAGATCTCATGCAAACAATAATTAGACACCTAATTACAATAATTAGATCCATAGCTCAAGACTAAAATTAGCCTCTTAACATGCAAACAATAGGTTCATTAACTAACTGTTCATGAACTAGCAGTTCTGGAACCGCACAGGTGACCGACGTTGGTCCCTGTTTGGCTAGAGATGACCGATGTCCACTGATCTCTGACCGATGTTGGTTTGCTCTGCACTGGATATGACTGACATTGGTTGATCAGACTGACACCGGTTGCTCTGAAACTCAGCAACCTCTCAACAACCTCCTCCATGTTTGCATCAGTGAAGATTTTAGCTCCACAACCTAACAATCTCCCACTTGGAGATAAACAGTTGCACTGTATCTATACCTGTACATCGTCTAATCTATTTTCTGGCTTGTATCCCTCTTCAAGATCAATCCTGAAGACCAACCACCATAAAACTTGTGGTGCACCTCTTGTCATCCAAGTAACCTGCCACATCCGAAGTCCCTGACCCTGCATACCATGTATACCTGCTGCTAGTCCCTCTCAAATACCTGAGAACCCATTGAACCACTTTCCAGTGCTTCCTTCCTGGATTGGCTACAAACTTTTTGACAGCACCCATTGCTTGGGCAAACTCAGGGAGTACACATGTACTCAACCTCATCATGTGATTGGGGACCCTGTTCTATGAACTGTCCATCCATAGGTGCGCTTGCCATTCTGCATCCTGCACTACCTTCACACAATCATCCTGTGACAACATCAACTTGTGATCTTCCCTGTCTCTAGGATTACTCATGCCAAAGAATTTCGCTCCTCTAAATTCTTCATGATACACCTCTAAACTAACTTTACTTTTAGCTCAGAAAAACCCTGTATATGTAACCCTGCATCAAGCAAACACACAACATACAGTAATAGGATGATGTTGCAATCATCACCCACAATAGTTACAATGACATTGACTAAAGCCATGCTTTGTCATCCACCTGTCAAACTTGTACCACTTTCCTGGAGCTTCCTCAAGACCATATGACCTGGCCTTTCATCTCACGTGTCCATTCTCTCTATTCTTTAACCAAGGAATCCATTCGTCTCTCAGTGCTTTTATCCTGGCTGGCAACCCTACCAAATCTCTCGTTTGGTTTTGCATCCTATTCATGCCATGCTCCCACTGTTTCCTGGATCCTTCCTGCTCTGCAGTGAGCAATGAGTATAAAGAAGAGAAACAACAAATTTGAGGTTTACTTACCCTTTCAGTCTTTCACATGGGCATTTGAGACTCCTTGACAGCTTGTTATCTGCCCAAAATCTATTCTAGTGACTGACCTCGGTCACCACACAATCTGCATCCGACCGACGTCGATTCCATGTGACTATCCTTTCTGCCAATGCCAATTTTTTGACCGACGTCGGTCTTACCTGGTCACCGACGTCGATTCCCTGACCGACACCGGTAGCCACCCTGCCCGACACCACCGGCTCTGGTCTGCACATGACCGACATCGAAACTTGTCTGTTTGACGCCGATTCCCCTGACCGACGCCGGTAACTGTGTTCGCCTGTGAGTGATGACTTTTTACTCGCGAGCTCTCCATGGATCAAAACCCTATCCAAACTGCCCTACTCAGAGATGTCCAGCCTTCTCCACTGATCTCTTTCCATCATCTCCTCCATGAACACCAAGGCTTTTCAGTTCTTAAATATTTCAAACACATCTAACTTCCTCTTAAGAACATGCATCTCCTTCTTGCTCATGTGACCAAGCCTACAAAGCCACGTCTTTGCAACAAAAGAAGAATCAGTAATACAAGCAAGTAGATAAAGAGTACCTACTTTCTTACCACATGCTAATTCAAGTGCATTCGCTATGAGAGTTCCTGTGCATCTCTCATCACCCAGCTTTCTTGAAGCAATTAGACGCATCTTCAAGACTAGGACCTGCATGACTTTCTTCAACACCCATGTGTTGGCCGCCTACAATTTCAGCAACACTTTCCCTTTGCCAATACTTTGACAAGGCTCACCAACACCTCTAATTGGGGCTGCATGGAAAGAGGCAATAGAATCTATAAACCAAGATTCTATTTTATCCAAGGAACATCCCAGAGCATCTTATGCAACAACATCTGCTTCTTCAGTTCCTTCATGCTGATCTTCTACCAACCAACAATATTTCTTTACCTACTCTTTCTTTCCATAACACCGTAATTGACCATTCGTGCTTTTCAATTCCTCCATTCTTAGTATACTTTCTTCTGCCATTGCTATACTCCCACTCAATCAGAAACCCCTGAGAGTGACATGTAATCAAACACAAACTTGCTCCCTGCAACCTCAGCTCTGATACCACTTTATCAGTGGTATCACTACATGAAACTAGCAACCTGAGCTCTGATACCACTTGTTAGGACCCAGAAGCACACTTGATTACCAAGCAACTAAACATGTGAAATTACCCAGAAGTAACAAGTAACTAGAATTCAAAAATAACACAGAATATGAGAGACAATATCCAATTATATTAATACTCTTCCAGAAGGAAATATAACAAAGAAGATTGCCACAGTCTTCTTCCTTACACACCTCTAGGGCTCCCACACCTCTAGGGCATAAACAGTAAATCTCTTCAAGAGCTCACTCTCTCTCTTACGGTCCCAACACACAACTCAAACATAGAGTTGTTGTTCACCTCCAACCAGTCAGTATCACTACTGCCAGTACACAAGTGTTCCACACACTCTAAATTTGAGTACTCCACGCACTCCAAGTACTCAACGTACTCCAAGTAGATCTCTCCTGATCTTGCTACCTATTGTGTTGCTGTCACCTTTGATCCTACTACTCTGCAGATCACCTTTGACCTCGCACCCACACACACATGCAAATCAATGATCTTACTTACCCATGTAGATCTCTCTACACCCTGAAGAACCCTTATCCTTGTCTCACCAAGTCCTTATGATTCTCCAAACCAGTACCCCAGTGGATCTTTTCTTTGATCTTGCACACCTACAGACCAACCTGATCATACACACTCGGCACCCCTATGGAACTAGGAGGAGCTACCCTTGCTCTCTTCACTCTCAGAAGGAGCTAACCAAGCTCAACTCTAAACTAGAACAAATTACAATATAGCCCATGAGTCTATTATATAGATCTCATGCAAACAATAATTAGATCCATAGATCAAGACTAAAATTAACCTCTTAACATGCAAACAACTGGTTCATTAACTAACTATTCCTGAACTAGCAGTTCTAGAACTGCACAGGCGATCGACGTCAGTTCCTTTCTGGCTAGAGATAACTGACGTCAGCTGATCTCTGACTGATGTTAGTTTGCTCTGCACTAGATATGACCGACATCGGTTGATCAGACTGACGTCGGTTGCTCTGCAACTCAGCAACTTCTCAACAACCTCCTCCATGTTTGCATTAGTGAAGCTTTTAGCTCCACAACCTAACACATGGAGCATGCAAATTGGATCAACATGTCCAATGACATTGAAATAAGTGTGAATTATGGGAAAACATGAAGAAATATATAGAGGAAATGGAAATAATATATGTTGAACTACTTGTCAAGAGAAATGTTTGAGAAAATAGAAAATGCTCGTTCTTACAATTGATTTGGAAGCATTTTACACTAGATTGTTACCTTGAATAAATCAATTGAAGATCTGAAGAAACAACAAAGGATTGGTGATGATAGGATTGTTAATGCTTGTTCAGATTTATAGAGTCTACACTAAGATTTGGCTAAGGAAGATGGCTTTGAGAAACACTGAGTAGGTGTGATAAAATAAGAATTTAGAAATTTGATCAAAGAAGAACTATTCAAGGAGGGTAATTTCAACATTTCCTCCATAAAAAAACTCAGGGTAAGTGCACAGAGATTGGGGGACAAAAAGTAAATAAAATTTTGGGTGAGAAATGGTTTCATGTACATAGTTTTTAAAATTACATAATAAATTATGTGACATAGGCTTGACAATCACTAAACCTAAACCTTGTACGCAGTTTAATTCATTAAAACCATGCACATGGTTTTAACAAATTAAAAATTGTATATGATTATAAAGCAACATAATCATGTACGTGCATCTGTTGCCTTATACCTAAAGACAAAACATTGGTGCCATTCATTTGGCATCGATGCAAACCATGACTAGGAGATAACAAGAAGAAATAAATAGTTAATAGTGAGACTAGGGCAAGCAAAAAACACTCCAGGAACCCAAATTCAACAATGGCATGCCAAAAGAAAGATATGCAAACATGTTTTAGTGCATTTATAAATAAAATTAGGTAATTTTTTTGCATTTTTTTGGCACGTGTAGAGGATAATGTGTCAAATGAAAATGAACAACAACCTAACCTTCCAATCCCTCCTATCCCTTCTAACCCATAAAACCCTCTTATCCCTCCTATAGTTCCTCAAGCCCCCTAAGGTAGTCAAGAGGATTTAGTGACCCATATCATTGAAAATAAGATCAAACTTGATAATTTGATTAGGACATTGAAGGATCCCCGTGAAAATAATCCCCATTGAATTTCTCTGACAAACACATTACAAACATTATTATATGAAATTGACTTGTTAATGGGTCAAATTGATAAGTGGGATGAGTATAGAAATAGATGTAGGGTGTATTATTCCAACAAATTATTTACAATCATGGTAAGAGATAAACACATAACCAAAGCCCAAATTTGTCCCCTATTCAATGATGGAAAAATTGGTGCACCACTAGATGCGACAGCCAAATGGATTTCAATCCACTAGTGGACTCACAATTTGATCAAAAAGAATTTTTGGGACTGATATTGGATGGTATTTGATCACTTGCCTTGCAAAAAAAATGAGGTTCCAATGTATTTTTTGATAAAATTGTATTGTGAGTTTGTGTTGAGTGAATTTCTAAAATATTTTAATTTATCAGAGTTCCAGGGCAGAGGAAAAGTATTTGTGAAAGATAGGCCAGATGCACATCTTGCACCTAATCAGCTTGGAGAGTACATATCGACAAACCACACCCTCTTGAGATCCTACCCTCTACAGTCAAGGAGATTGCATAGATTGATATTTCACATGTGGATAAGGTGCTTATTGATACCCTCATTTAGCTTATGATCCAAGTTTCTCATACCCATGTTGGTGAGTGTGGACATGTTGAAGCTTCATCTAGTGCTACTACCCAAAGATCTCACTATTGAAAATCATGTGGTTCTATATGTACTAGACCTAAATAGGAGGAGGATATTATGCAACCCACTCATGGTGGTATTTCTGTGGGCCTAGATGATATCGATCTTACTATGTTTTAGCCATCTACATTTTATCTGAACACTTTAGCTATAACTTCACAATTATCTTTAATATTTTACTTGTTTCAAAAAATTATTAGACTTGTTAACTTTAAAATATTTGTATAATTTAAAAGGTAATAACTATTTTTCATGTAGAAAGCTCAGTAGCGTATATGAATTTTTTTATGTTACAATAAAATTTTGGATATGACACGAGCATGTGTGTTGTTTCTACTACACATGTATATACCTATATAGAGATGATTTTTAAAGTTTAATTAATGTTATGGTTCCTTGTATATGTGTGTTGTATATATATGCTAAAGTGACTAACAATGACAATTTTATTTGCTCAATTGATGACCACACTAGACACTGCCATTTATTTGAAAGGGAACAAATGTAGATTTTGCTACTGCAATTTCATATGCACAACTCACCGAGGTATATGAGATTTATTGTAATGTTTAAGCATAAATATAGATGTGTGTTTTGTAATTTTCCTCTGTAATTGTGCAAATAGATGACACACGAAACAATTATCTACACAGATTCCTTCAGTGATGTTTTCTAGTCATGTTGAAATAATTAGTAGGCATGATGTGGTATAATTAACAATTGAATTTATAAGTTTTTCTATTATATTTTAATGATTTAGTCAATTGGATTAAATGTTTAAGAACTAATTTTGAATTTTTATTTTGTATGTGTGTGTGTGTGTGTGTGTGTGTGTGTGTGTGTGTGTGTGTGTGTGTGTGTGTGTGTGTGTGTGTGTGTGTGTGTGTGTGTGTTTTTGTAGGGAACCATCCCTTCTGTTATCATGAGCATGTCATCGACTCATGTTGGTGATCTATTTCACACTCTTGTTTGCCAACCTGAACCTCTCATTGAACCTTTTTATAGTGACAATCCCAAATTGACCATGACCACCAACTTGCAATAAGTGCACATATGAATACGTTTTTTTACCATTTTAAAAGCTTAACTTGTTAGTTTTTTAAGTATCTTGTTCTAGTATGTGTGTAAAGTTTCTGACAATATTTGAATATGAACATTTGGAGCTAAATATGAGTTTTGAGCAAAAGAGGATCACAGTCAAAAATATATGACGCCTCCAATTTGAGTAAGGCATCCAAGGGAGAGGCTTCTATAAGCAAGGCAGAGAGAAATGCATTTTGTTGATTAGGATCATGTCTCATAACATTTTTTTGTATGTTTATATGGCTTGATGTATATTTATTTGGCATTTTATGCCTATATGGCATTGACCCAGGATATTATATTGTGTTCACATTGTGTACTCCTTGATATAACACACACACACACACACACACACACACACACACACACATAGATATATGTGTGTGTGTGTGTGTGTGTGTGGTTCAACATTTCACTTTTTAAATATTCTTGTTGATTTCACCTTCTAGATTTTGTTGTAATTTATTACATATTTACATTATTGTATGACTTAAAATTTTGTTGCACATTAAAAATATACCTTGTAGTCTAATGAATGTTGTTGAAATGGATGAGAATATTATGTATGATTATGTTATGAAATTACTACAAAAGATGTGGTAAGTGATCATGATGCAAGTAGACCTCTCTTAGATTTGCTTGCTAGGTCTCTTTAAACTTTGTAGCCTCCTTGTTAAAATGAATTATTATTTTATGAAGATCATTGATCTAATTAAGGTTATCTCATATCCACAATCTGACCTCTGTCCACAAAACACAAACAATCTTGTTAGGTTTTTTCAACTAGACCTATAACTTATAACATTATTCATTTGATCTTGGTTTCAAATCAAAATTTTATATCTTTATCAGGGTTCTTCCACATTTTATAATATTTTGACTCTAATTATATCTTCAAAAATCCTATTTTATCAGTGTTCAACTAGAAAACAATATTTCCCCTTTACATAGTCATTTAGGCCTTGTTCTAAGGTATGTTAACTTCTCTAATGAAGATTTTTTTTTTAAACTTAAGCTCATTATGACTTGGAATGTGTTTCATGTATTCTTAAGGTGATTATTTACTCAAATAACCATGTTTACAACTTCTCCTAGACTAGGTCCTTCAGGAAAACAAAAACATGGACTTTTTCTAATCCTTTCAAGACCTTGATAAGTAGGTTTGTCATATTAGAATAGTATGTTTGCCCATTACTCAGATTTTTAAAGCCTTCATCAGGGTTATTAAATCCATTTTGACATTACTCAACTTTACACTCAGATTCCCCTTCATTCAATGTTATCAATTAATGATCTTTAATAAAGAAAACAAGGATTTAAGCCTAATTGTATAGGCCTATAGACCCAGAAACTAGCATAAATCCATCATTAGAAATTTTATGAACTTTAAACCTTATTTATTAATTTTTAAACTAATCATCTCTAGCTCCCTCTCAATTTTCATGATCTTTCAGTCACTCATTTTGAAGATATTCAAGTTTTGGCTTCCTTAAACCTTCTTTTTGGCTTATTTACAATCCTACAAGAACACAGTCAAGACTTTTAGGAGTAGATAAGGAATTAAAACACTTTCAATAGCTAAATTCCCCCCTTTTGCATCATATTATCATTTTTGGATGGTTTGTTTCTGAAATATAAGGATTTTTTTTCACTTTAATCCTAAATCAGGGTTTACATAGTCCTAGGATAGCCGAGAGTAAACAAAAAGACATAATTTCCCTTATGATGATTATTTTTTTTATTATTTTCACTTGGAATAAGGTTTGTCTTACCTCCTCTTATCCTTCCATTCACTCATCAATCTTGAACAATCTCTAAATGATCATAATGAATAAAATTCTTTTTGATTGTGATATAGTGACAAACCTCTGAACATAAATTGGATAAAGTCTCAACTTATAATGACCTTCAAGGGTTATTTTAGGACTATTTAAGACCTAAATAATTTATTCTTATTCTATCAAATGCTTATCAACCATAAAATTCACAATAATGTATGAAAATACCATTTTTTGAAGACTATGTCAATAATACTATGTTTCTATAAATTATAACCATCTCATATACTAAACAAGAGGGTAAATAATAATCAAAACAACTGACTTATACATCCCTAAGGATGATAAAAATAATCCAATATCATGATAATGTCTTCTTTATTCAAATTTCATCCAAATATTCTTACAACTTTGTAAACATGTAGATTGCTTAATCCAAAACTAGATACCTTCTACAACTTCTTCCACTAACCTACTGACTTTCTCCTCTCCTATGTTATTTTTATGTTTCTTGATTCCTCCTTAATTGCTTCAAGAATTATCCCCTCTAACTCTGCAAACAAGACCAAAAATTTCTCCACAAGTTATGACTTATCCATCATACTAAATTTGAACTCTTTCCTTTGTTTACCTAGAAAAGGGGGTTCACTACGTCTTCTTCAGTATAGGTTTATCTTGGCTTGAATAGGATTGTCTTGTTATTGAATTCAATCTTGAAATAATATTTGATATAATTAAGCTTCCTTATAACTTACAGGGGTTATTTTACTCTCATTAGTGCTCTATAACTATATACATAACATTCACTCTCACTTCTATATGAATCTTAGCAAAAAAACACACTATTTTACAACTTGATTCAAGTCTGTCATCACATTATTGGCATTCAAGTACATTCAATTAGTATATGAAGTACTTGTTTTGGCCTCAAGATGACATTTTTATAAAGGTAAGATGCAAGTTGCAATTAGATATCTCTATCTTCAGATCCTCATGGTTGCAAACTAACATCACCACCATGTCAGGGTGGTGATTAACCTCTAGGACCTATTCTTGGAATTTGAGGATGGCCGATTAAGAGATGGAGTAACTATTTTGGCCTCAAGACGATATTTCCCTATAATTCAAAATTGTTATTTTCTAGGAAAACTTTGGACAAGCTTAAAACAAAAACTGTAAGTCATATTTACAAATAAAAAGAATGGTCATGTCCATGTCAAATTCCTCTACATTCACTCTGAAACCCTCAGATTGTAAATCATTGATGAACTCATGGAAGAGGATTCAGTGATTGGTCTTAAAATGTAAATTTTATGTAATTAAGAGACATGGTCTTTTCCTCTAATAGACATTTACACTTTCGGGACCTTTGCTTTGAAATCCATCACTTCCAACACCTCAAGATGTGTAATTTATGGGCATTTCCACCATCATGGCCTCAGAATCCACATAGATACCTTCTTTCAATAACTCTAACCTCGAGCAACATTGATAAGAAATGTTGTCAAGATGCAAGCCGTAGTTGGAGATCTATATCTTTGGGGCCTTGTGAAATGTGAAAATTGTGCTTGTTTGATTGTATATTCACTTCTTTAGCCAATGAGACTTGCAAAAAAAAAGTTATGATTTTAGGATTTAGTTTTTGACAAGTATAGGAAGTTAAAAATTTATTTACTTAAGCCTCAAGTTTTTCACACAAGTTGATCCACCATTTATCAAGATGATCCTGCCATTTAGAAGGATGATCCCACCAATTTATAGGTTGTTATTTATGCACTTAGATGGTTTTCACTTTTTTTTAAAAAAATTTACAATCTCACCATTTTGCATATCAAAAGCACCATTTAGAAAAGTTATCCCACTATTTTTTTGGAAACCCCAGAAAACTAGAAAATAAAATTTAGAAATATCCCACCGATTAGTAGAGCGATCTCATCGATTAATAGAGAGATCTCATCATTTAGCAGAGTGATCCTGTAGTTTTCCTAAAAACACGTAGAATGAGAGAACTACATAGAAACAATATTTCCATTTTGTAGTGTGATCCTTCCATTTAGCAAGGCAATCATGTCAATACGTAGAGCAATATCACTGATTTACAGAGAGTAAAATATTGTAAATTTAATAGAAATGAAATGAAAAAAGCCAAAAAATAATATTTTCAAACTTTGAAAATGGTAGAATGTTCCCAAGAAGATTGTGATGTGCATCAGTCCCACCAGTCATGCCAAAATTTAGATCACAATTACAAGAAAGGTTAGTTCATGTTAGTATGCCAACATCAAACATAAAAAACTTGACAAATATAAATTCTCAAGCGTAATCCCTCGATCTAGACAAGGTCTAAGAAGCAAAGAACAAATAGAAAACACAAATAAAAGTGATTATACCTTCCTCATGGATGTTCCTTCTAAGCTGGATTAATGGTGTGTTTTGATTTAGATTGTATCCTTGGAATCTTCATCAATGTTGCACCTTCATGTAGGCAACATCTTCCCAAGGTTACACATGATTTGTTTTAAATAAAATAGAATAAAATGGCCTAATGTTGAAGTTTACCTTCAGAATTTTACATAGTTTATTTTCACTAAAAACCTTGGTCATTATGCTTAAATGACCCTTGTACTTATAGATTGTCTAGATTGATTATGGCCGTCGATTGGAGATGAAGATGTGTGGCTTAAAATTAGTCACATTTGATAGACAAAATGTAATTAATGTTTGGAATCAATTATGATTTAATGAGGCATGGGTTCAATTTTATGATATTTCCTTGCATTTATTCTAATGTTTGACACATTTTTGTGTGATATCATGATGATGTCACTATTCATATATTTGTAAAATATCTAGATATTGCATGATTATAAATTATCCAATTAATATTGCTTTTCTACTTAGCCATTTGAATTGATTTGATTTGATAAGCTAATTAATCCATATTAGCTTTGATGTGATTTTTGCAATATCAAATTTTGAACTAACTATTTGACCTAATTAATCCAAAAACATTTCTTACAAAGTTGCAATTTGACTCATGATGAATTAGATAAACTTGATGATTGTGTATAGTGTATTGATCTAATCAATGATGCATCAATATATGTCAGAATGTGTACGCAAGATGTGTGGACTAATTTAGGTGTTTTGGTGATTTGTGCATTATTGCTAGAAGTCATTCTAATTATAATTTCAACATGAAAGCGATGAGAATTGAGTGTTTACAAATACTATGTAAAACATGTGAAAAAGGCTCTTCCACAATAATGAAATTGCAAATAAAAAACCATCACAACCAAAGATGATTTCTCATCCAAGTGACACAAGAAATCCCATTTAGAAAGGTGATGTTTCTCCCCTATTTAACAACATTACACAATAGTACTCTTATCAATTAGACTCACACCCTTGTAATGATATTTTTAGGCCTTCATAGTCTGCTGAAACATGGAAATAATCATAGGTTGTGGGTGACCTAATCAGTGGATTGAATCTCTAGATTCTAAGGGCTAGCTCCCTTTGGTTTATCAATTAAGATCTTTGTTTTATGATACAAATTGCCTGAGAAAAGGGAGAAAGAAACTTGAAAAAAACTCTTATCTAATGATGGTCATACACCGAAACTTTGATTGATCCACTCAATTTGAGCTCATAAAAACATTGATTTAAACAAGAAAAGGTTTCAACTTTCAACTCTAATTGACCATTATGCATAAGTATTTCATGAAAAAGTTTTTATCTGTTAATTAAAACTTGAGAGAAATGATAGAATAGGCCTAATTTAAGGCACTAACAACCCACTTGCTTCCATTGTAACTTCAGTCAAAATATATCAAACATAGAACATGACTTGCATAATCTAATCAACTAGTAACTAAGTAAGAATTAAGACTTAAGAAAGAAAAAATTCTATCACATGTGTAAATCAATGACATAAATATACTATACCAACACTTTGGAGTCTGAAAACTATCTTTCTATTAATTTGAAAAAGGTTCAACTCAATCTTTTGCAGAATATTGTTAAGTTGTGGAGCTAAAAGCTTCACTAATGCAAATGTGGAGGTTGCTGAGTTACAGAGTAACCGACATCAGTCAAACCAACCGACATTGGTCATCTCCAGCTACACAGTAATTGGCATCGGTTATGGTCAGTTGGCATTGGTCAAACAGGAACCGATGTCGATCACCTGTGCGTTTCTAGGCGGCATTTTCAAAATTAGATTTGTTAATTTTAAGAGAACAGTCAGTTGCATGTAAAGACTAATTTTAGTCTTGAGTCTACATTTCTAATTATTGTTTGGTTTGGGATCTATTTAAGAGACCCATGGGGTTGTATTGTAATCAAAGACTAAGAAGGATTAGATCCTCAAGTGTAAGATCTAGAGGGTCTGCAAGAGTGCAAGACCAGAAAGATCTACATGTAAGCAAGATCAGTTGGTCTGTAGGGTGTGTAAGATCAAGAAGGTCTGCTTGGTGAGCAAGGTCAATTAGATCTGCAAGTGTGCAAGATCAAGGAGATCTGCTGTAAGGTAGGCAAAATAACCATTGAGTTGATTGTCACCAGTGGACGAGAGTAGGCAACAACAACCATTGGGTTGATTGTCACTAAGGGAACAACAACTCGGTATTGAGTTGATTGTTGGTTGTAATTGATTGTGTGAGAGAGAGAACTCTTGAGGGAGAATTACTGGACATCTACGAGGTGTGAGAAAGAAAAGAGATTTCGTTATTGTATTTCCTTCTGATAAAGTGTTAATACAGATTGTATTATTTCTCATATCTCTTATTATGTGTTGTTTTTGATTTCTAGTTACTTATTACTTCTATTTTGATTTCGTGTTTAGTTGCTTATACAAAGGTAATCAATTGTACTCTAAGGAGGATCCTAACAGTTGGTATCAGAGCTAGGATCACTAACAAGTGGTATAGCGAGTTAGTGTTTGTTGATTACAGGTTCACTCTCAGGGGTTTCTGATTGAGTGGGAGTAAAGCAATGGCAGAAGAAAGTAAAATAAGAATAGAGAAATTCAATGGAAAGAATTATCAATTGTGAAATTGTAAAAAGAAAGGGCATGTAAAGAAAGATTGTTGGTTGGTAGAAGATCAGCATGAAAGAAATAAAGAAGCAAATGATGCAGGTATTGTTGCACAGGATGATCTTATATGTTCCTTGGATAAAGTAGAATCTTGGGTTTTAGATTCTGGTGCCTCTTTCCATGCAACCCCAAATAGAGAATTTTTCCATGATTATGTCCATGGAGACTTTGAAAAAGTTTATTTAGGGGATGGTAAGCCTTGTCAAATTGTTGGCAAAGGGAAAGTGTAGCTAAAATTGTAGACTGGCAACATATGGGTGTTGAAAGATGTCATGCATGTTCCCATCCTGAAGAGGAGTCTAATTTTTGTAGGAAAGTTGGGTGATGAGGGTTGCACAGTAACTCTCATAGCAAAATCTTAAAAAATTTCCAAGGGTGCACTTGTATTAGCAAGAGGTAAGAAAGTAGTTACACTTTATCTATCTACTTGTATTACTGATTCTCTTTCTGTTTTATATACTTCAGATGTAGATGTAAAGATGTGGCTCTGTAGGCTTGGTCACATGAGTGAGAAGGGAATGGATGTTCTTAATTTAAAAGGTAAGCTTTCAGATTTGATAGACCGAGATTTATGTGAGCATTGTATTTTTGGGAAACAGGTGAAAGTGAGGTTTCTCACAATTAGGTCTACAAAGAAGAAGCACAGGTTGGATCTTGTTCACACAAACGTGTGGAGACCAGCTCAGGGAGCTTCTATTGGAGGATCACAATATGATGTTTCTTTCATTGATGATGCTACAAAAAAGTATTGGGTCTATTGCATAAAGAGGAAATTTGATGTTTTTGACATATTTAAGAACTGGAAAGCCTTAGTTTTCAAGGAGAAGGTGATGGACAGTGATCAGCTCAATAGGCTAAATAATTCTAAGTAGGGCAATGTTGATTTGGACAAGTTTATGATCTAAAATGAGCTCATGGGTAAAAATCATCACTCACAGAAAAACACAGACACCGACGTCGGTCTGATGGAGACAAAAGTCGGTGATGTCGAGCAGGTGGAAACCAACATCGGTCAGGTCGGTTACATGGAACCGACATCGATCGGGTGTAGATTGAGACATGATCGAGATCGATCACTGTTAGAACAAAATTTAGGCGGACAACATGCTGTCAATGAGTCTCAAACGTCCATGAGGAGTTCTGAAAGGGTAAGTAAGCCTCAAATTCATTATTCCTCTTCTTTATACTACTTGTTGCTCACTGATGGTCGAGAACCAGGAAGTTTTGAAGAGGCAATGCAAGTAGAATCTATAAAACAGTGAGAGCATGGCATGAATGAGGAAATTGATTCCTTGAAAGAGAACCAAATGTGGGATTTGGTAGAGTTGCCAGCCGAAAAGAAAGCACTGAAAGACGAATGGATTCACAGGTTAAATAAAGGAGAGAATGGACAGGTGAGACAGAAGGCTAGGTTATATGGTCTTGAGCAAGCTCCAAGACAGTGGTATTTGAGGTTTGACAGGTTTATGACAAAGCATAGCTTTAGTCAATGTCAAGGTGACCATTGTGTTTATTTTATTAGATTAGATAATGATAGCTACATTATCATGTTACTGTATGTAGTGTATATGCTTGTTGAAGGGTCACACATGCAAGAAATTGTTGAGCTAAAGGTAAAAGTAGCTCAGACATTTGCTAGGAAGGATTTAGGAGCAGCAAAAAAAATCCTTGACATGAGTATTTCTAGAGATAGGGAAAATCACAGGTTTATTTTGTCTCAAGAGGATTATGTGAATGAGGTAGTGGAGAGGTTTGATATGTAGGATGCAAAACCAGTAAGCACACCTATGGTTAAACAGTTTAAGTTGAACAAAGAACAGTGTCCTAAATCACATGATGAGGTTGAGTACATAGTATGTACTAGAGCTGATATTGCCCAAGTAGTGGGAGTTGTCAGCAAATTTATGACCAATTTAAGAAAGAAGCACTAGAAAGCAGTTCAGTGGATTCTCAAATATTTGAGAGGGATCAGCAGCAGGTATTTATGCTATGCAGGGTCCAACACTTCTCTACATGGGTATGTAGATTCAGATATGGCAGGTGACTTGGATGATAGGAGAAACACCACATGATATGTGTTCACTGTTGGTGGAACGATAGTTAGCTGGATTTCAGAGTTGTAGAAGGTTGTTGCAGTCACGGTGGCTAGCAAGGAAAAGATCCATACGAATAGGAACCCTGCAAGTATGTTAACAAAGCTAGGAACAAAAGAGAAGTTGAATCTTCATTCAACTTTTGTTGGTCTTCAAGATTGAACTTGAAGATGGAGATACAAGCTAGAAACAAATTAGAGGATGTACAGGTACATGTACAGGTGCAGCTGTTTATCTCCAAGTGAGAGATTATTAAGTTGTGGAGCTAAAAGTTTCATTGATGCAAATGTGGAGGTTGCTAAGTTATAGAGTAACTGATATCAGTCAAACCAACTGACATCGGTCATCTCCAGCTACACAGTAATAGGCATCGGTTATGGTCAGTCAGCATCAGTCAGACAGGAACCGACGTCGATCACCTGTGCATTTTCAGGTGACATTTCCAGAATTAGATTTGTTAATTTTAAGAGAATAGTCAGTTTGCATATAAAGACTAATTTTAGTCTTGAGTCTATGTTTCTAATTATTGTTTGGTTTGAGATCTATTTAAGAGACCCATGGGGCTGTATTGTAATCAAGGACTAAGAAGGATTAGATCCTCAAGTGTAAGATCTAGAGGGTCTACAAGAGTACAAGACCAAGAAGATCTACAGGTAAGCAAGATCAATTGGTCTGCAGGGTGTGCAAGATCAAGAAGGTCTACTTAGTGAGCAAGGTCAATTAGATCTGCAAGTGTGCAAGATCAAAGAGATCTGCTGTAAGGTAGGCAAAACAACCATTGAGTTGATTGTCACTAGTGGATGAGAGTAGGCAACAACAACCATCGGGTTGATTGTCACTAGAGGGAACAACAACTCGGTATTGATTTGATTGTTGGTTGTAATTGATTGTGAGAGAGAGAACTCTTGAGCGAGAATTATTGGACATCTACAAGGTGTGAGGAAGAAAAGAGATTTCTTCATTGTATTTTCTTCTGAAAGAGTGTTAATACAAATTGTATTGTTTCTCGTATCTCCTATTCTGTGTTGTTTTTGATTTCTAGTTACTTATTACTTCTGGTTTAATTCCGTGTTTAGTTGCTTATACAAAGGTAATCAATTGTACTATAAGGAGAATCCTGACAGTGGTCTTGCCAAAAGAGAGATAGAAATCAAGGCTAAAAAGCCAACTTATATAGAAAAAGATACAACAACCAAGAGGTTGGTGCTGAAAATAAAAGAGGAGGTCAACTCAGTCCAACTTGTGTTATTTCAATGTTTAAATAAAATATATTTTTGTCTTATGACTTGCATGAAAAGATCTTTGGCATTGAAAATGGATGGTGGGCCCAAGCTTGAGTCAAAACTTCCAACATGCATGATGTTATGCCAATATCCAACTATATAACTCCTCTTGAGCTTTTAGAACATTTAAAAGCTTTCCTTTGCATAAAATCAATGCTAAAACTAAATTTAGAACTCCGCTTGAATTGCTAAAACATTGAAAGCCTTCAACAAAATAAACAAGAGCACACACATGAAATTCCATGTTGGCGTAGAAGGGATGAGGTGGACCTAAGTTTGACCAGTCAAAATCTTTCATGGAAAGCCACATCATAATATTCAAAGAAATATGCATGTTGATTAATCTTAAAGCTGAGATGGATCGTTGAATGCATGAGATGAGTAAGAGATAAGTTTATTTTCAACAACCAGTCAATTGAAGATTTGACCAATCAACTGTAAATAGCCTTTGTTTACATGGATGATGAGAGGTGCATTCAGAATGAACTCTTTGTTAGCTCTCTGCCTTTCATTATTAGCTCTTCATATTTTGCATGTATTCCTTAATATGGAATTTGTTTGTCTCTTTTTGTGGACTTTTCTTCTGCATTTATTCCTTCCTGCTTATTTCCTTTAGACTTATTTCCTTAGAGATTATGCAATGGTCCTCAGGGATTTTTGAAATGGCACTTTCCTTTGGCTTTCATCTATGGCTTATTTGTTCTAGGCATTTTCCTTCAGACAATTCCCTCGAACAAAAATTTTGAAGGAATTCTTATCCTTCGAGTTTTTGTCAAGCAACCTCCTTCATAAACTTCCTTCAGACAAAAAGTTTGAAGGAATTCATTCCTTTTAGCTTGCCTTTTTATGTAGGACGCATACCCTTCAACATTGTTGTAAGTGACCCTTCAAGTTATTTAAACATGCCCTATCATCTTGTTTATTTCTTTAAGAAAATGTTCGAAGGAATTGTTCAAGTCTTTGGCCTTAGCAAATTTCCCTTCGGGATTTTATAAAACATCCCTCAGATTTTCTGTAAAGTCATTTTACAAAGGGATAATAACCCTATTTATTTCCTTCAGATAAAAAGTTTGAAGGAATTCTTCTCTTTTGATCCTTTGTCTCTCTCTTTTGACTTTTTTGTCTGACACATTCCTTCAGACAATTTGTCCGAAGGAATGTCCCTTCGGACTTTACACAAATGTCCCTTCGGGTTTTCGAAACTGCCCTTCAAGATTTTTGACAATGGTCCTTTGTATTCATAAAATTCCCTTTTATGAAGGGCATTTACCCTTCAGCTTTCTTGATTAGTCCCTTCATCTTTGAAAATGGTCCAGTTCCTTTGAACAAAAAGTCTGAAGAAATTAAATCTTCAATTTTTTTATCTTTATCTCTTTCCCTTTGGATTTTCTTTTGTGACCTTTATCTTCCCAAAGGAAATCCTTAGGAACTTTTTAAAATGCCTTTGCACCTGGAAATGCCTCCTCCTAAAAGAAAAAGACCCTTTAGACTTTTACAAATGCCCTCTAGAAGAATGAAATAGACCCTTCAGCTTCTCAAAAGAATCCTTTAGACTTTTGTAAATGCACCCTCCTAAAAGGAAAGAACCCTTCAACATTTTTGTAAATGGCCTTTTTTTAGAAGTGCCCTTCAAATAAGTTGAAAGTGTCCCTCAAAGAAGTTGAAAAGAATCTTTCAAAAGAAAAATGACCCTTTTTCCTTATGAAATGAACTTTCTCAAAGGGAACATACCCTTTGGGATTCTTGAAATGACCTTTGGAACTTTTGAAATGCACCCTTTGGGAAAATGAAAGTGACCATTTCTTGAGGAAGATACCCTTTGGGCTTTTTGAACTTTTTGAAAAAGACCCTCCTCTTCAGGAAAACTGAAAATGACTTTTCAGGAAAATTGTTTCAGACAAAATGTCTGAAATAATTCCCTGTACTTGAACAAAACTGTCAAAACAAACAAGCCCAAAAGAATTCCTCTCAAAATAAATAGGCATTATTCTTTTGTTGTGGGCTCTTTGTGAAAAACTTATGTCAAAGGAGAACTTGAATGCCAACACTTGGCCTGAAGGTTGAAGATGTATAAACATTGGCCTCTTCTAGACCTATCCTTGCAATGTTCATCACCATAAAACCTGTTTGGACCCCTCCACTGCAATGACATAAAAATCTTTGAATGATAAGGGTGGTAATTTGACCTGTGGGGTCAAAATTGTCAACATTTTGGTGACCCAGTTGGGAAGCATGCCTGTTATGATTGAGAACTTTGCTATATACATGAGTTTTGAATTCACAAAGAAATGACAGATCTGATCCATGACTACAAACTCTTTTTTGGCATGAGATAACTTTCATCCTCTAAAATATAAGGGAAACACATAAAGAAGGGAAACCTAACTAAGCAAAGCAAATGTGTAAACAAGCACTTATTTGGAACAAAACAAAATGAAATTACTATGCTTGAACAACACTTGGAGGAAAACCAAACTAACAAAGAACCTAGCTAACCATGATAAAGCATGATTTGCCTGGATCAAAAGGGAAATTCATAAACTCATTCACTCCAAGAGATGGTACAAGTTGTAAGGTAGGATGTTTATTAATCATAACCTTTGATGAGGCATTTTTCATGTCCTCCAACTGTATTAACATCTTCTCAAATGAGTCATCAACAGAAAACCAATCACCAACAAAGGCAAACTCATCAAGTACTTCCTGATCTTTTTCATACTGCTTGTCATCTACCACCTTATCAAGTGATATCTCATCTATGCATTGTTCTTGAGTGACCACATCCTTATCGACTACTACAAATTCATCTGGCTCTTCAAGGAGCTTTGAATAGGAAAACCAATCTATATTATGATCTTGAATAGGTGATTATTGATCAAATTTCTCATAAACATGCTCTTTCATAGGCAACATATCTGTATAGATCTCTTTAATTTCTTGCAAAAATTTAAGGTACAGATACCAATCATCTTTATGTTCCTCATTTTGATCAATTTGCATAGGATCAGCTTAAAATCTATCTGGATCCTTCTCAAAATGAGATATCTCTAACTCAACTATGAATTTAATTTGTACCAACTCCTCTTGGATTTCCTTCTCATCAAGATCAGCCTTCTCACTCTCAATTATAATTGGATTCTCAACTACAAACTTAAGTGAAGTATCAATGTGAAACTCTTCCACAAACACACCTGAAGCATCCTCTCCACACTCTGCAAGAACTTGACCTATAGTTGCAACCTCTTTTTCAATCTTTCAGAGAATAGGCTCCTCTTGAAGAAGGGAGATGGTAGGAGGGTGATGAAATTCATTTGTCTGAGAGGGAAAATAAAGCATGGGAAGTTGATCATAATCAGATTTTGGAATCTTGAGGACAATAGAATTATTTAAAGAGTTTTAGAGAGGAGGGAAAGAGAAACTCTTAAAGACCTCTATATTATGTTCCTTCCACTTGGCCATTACCTCATCAAAGTCTGAAACCTCTTTGTCCTCATGGACAACTCATGTTTGAGAGATGATTGGTGAAGAAAGGGGACTATAAGAAGGTTTAGTCTCATGAATAGGCTCTTAAATACAATTAGGAAGCTCCCTTGTCACACACTGGGCATGATTATTAGCTTCATGAGAATAAGGAACACAAGAACCCTTTGTAGACAAGTGGTTCAACTTGATTTTCTGCCTCTCCTAAGCCTCCATCTTTTCCAATACAAGAATACATAGCCCATTTATCTCTTTTGGATCATTAGATGCATTTTAAAATAGACCATTCATTTCTTCATACTGAGAGTTTGAACAAACTTTTCTTGCATATGCTAGTATTATGAGCTCTATTTCATTCATTATTTCTTGAAGACAAGACTGCTCATATGTAACATCATAGCCATATGGAAAAGATGAAATATGGTCCTGAGACTGATATGGATCACAAGGAAGGTAAACATCATGCTCTTTATAATAAGGATCATGAGAAACTTGATAAGGCTCAACATAGCTTTGATAATACTCCTAATAAAGTTGATTACCCTCATAAAGAGGCTCATAGGTATCATAATAAGGCTGGTATGATTAATCATAGGGCTGATAAGGAAACATAGCATAGGAATTCTTTTCATATACAGCCATCAAAACTCATTCATGATAATGCAATAATAATAGACTTACATGGAAACTGTGCCTAGACTATTAGAAGCAATAGCTTGAGTTTGGAATCACCAAATACTTCATGAAGAACACTGTTGTAACTACAATTTCATCAAGACCAGCTCTAATGTGTCCCATCAAGTGTGCCAAAAATTATTGTCAATCAAACTCACACCTTTGTGAAGGTAGTTTTAGGCCTTCACAGTCTGCTAAAACATGAAAACAATCCTAGATTGTGGATGACCTAATCAGTGGATTGAATCTCTACATTCTAAGGGCTAGCTCCCTTTGATGTATCAATTAAGATCTTTGTTCTATGCTACAAACTGCCTGAGAAAAAGGAGAAAAAAACTTGAAGGAAAATCCTATCTAATGATGGTGATACACTTGAACTTTGATTGATCTACTCAATGTGAGCTCTTAAAAATACTGATCTAGACAAGAAAAAAGCTGAACTTTCAACTCTGATTGATCACTATGCATAAGTATTTCATGAAAAAGTTTTATTTGTTAATTAAAGCTTAAGGGAAATGATGGAATAAGCCTAATTTAAGGCACTAACAATCCACTTGCTTTCACTGTAATTTAAGCCAAAAGACATCAAACATAGAACATGATCTGCATAATCTAATTAGCTAGAAACTAGGTAAGAATCAAGACTTGAAAAAGAAAAAAATTCTATCACATGTGTAAATCAATGACATAAATACACTATATCAGTAATTTGGAATCTAAAAATTGTCTTATTGTCAATCAGACTCATACCCTTGTGAAGGTAGTTTCAAGCTTTCGTAGTCTGCTAAAACATGGAAATAATCTTAGGTTGTGGGTGACCTAATCAGTGGATTGAATATCTAGATTCTAAAGGCTATCTCCTTTTGGTGTATCGATTAGGATATTTGTTCTACACTACAAACTACCTAAAAAAAGAGAGAAAATTGAAGAAAAATTATATCTAATGATGGTGATACACTTGAACTTTGATTGATCCACTCTATTTGAGCTCCTAAAAACACTGATCTAGATAAGAAAATGGATGAACTTTTAACTCTAATTAACCACTATGCATAAGTATTTCATCAAAAGGTTTTATTTTTTAATTAAAGCTTGATGGAAATGATGCAATATGCCTAATTTAAGGTACTAACAACCCACCTGCTTCCACTATAACTTTATCCAAAAGACATCAAACACAGAACATGACCTACATAATCTAATCAACTAGTGACTAGGTAAGAATCAAGACTTGACAAGGAAGAAAATTTTATCACATGTACAAATCAATGACATAAATACACTATACAAGCACTTTGGAGTCTAAAAATTGTCCTTCTATTAATCTGAAAAAGATTACAACTCAATCCTTAACAGAATATGGTTTTACCAAAAGAGGGATATAAATCAAGGATGAAAAGCTAACTTATATAGAAAAAGATACAACATCTAAGAGGTTGGTGCTGAAAATAGAAGAAGAGGTCAATTCAGTGTAACTTGTGTTATTTTAGCCTTCAAATAAAATCTATTTTTGTCTTATGCCTTGCATGAAAATCTCTTTAGCATTGAAAATGGATGGTGGGCCCAAGATTGAGTCAAAACTTCCAACATGCATGATGCTACGCCAATATCCAAATATATAACTTCTCTTGAGCTATTGGAATGTTTAAAAGCTTTCCTTTGCATGAAATCAATGCCAAAACTAAATTTAGAACTCTGCTTGAACTGCTAGAATGTTGAAAACCTTCAACAAGATAAACAAGGGCACATGCATGAAAGTCCATGTTGGCATAGAAAGGATGAGGTGGACCTAAGTTTGACCAATCAAACTCTTGCATGGAAAGCCACACCATAATCTTCAAATAAATATGCTTGTTGATTAATCTTGAAGCTAATTTGGATCGTTGAATGTATGAGATGACTAGGAGATAAGCCTATTTTCAACAACCAATCAATTGAATCTTTGACCAATCAACTGTAAATAACCTTTGCTTGCATGGATGATGAGAGGTGCATTCAGATTGAATTCCTTGTTAGCTCTCTACCTTCCATTCTCAGCTCTTCGTATTTTGCATGTATTCCTTCCTATAGAATTTGTTTATCTTTTTTGCAGAATTTTCTTCTGCATTTATTCCTTCCTGCTCATTTCCTTTAGACTTATTTCCTTTGGGATTATGCAATGGTCCTTAGGGCTATTTGAAATGGCACTTTCCTTCATCTTTCATCTATGACTTATTTGTTTTGGGCATTTTCCTTCAGACAATTCCCTCAAACAAAAAGTCTGAAGGAATTCTTGTCCTTTGGGCTTTTGTCAAGCAACTTTCTTCGTAAACTTCCTTCAGACAAATTTTTTTAAGGAATTCATTCATTTTGGCCTGCCTTTTTTCGTAGGGCACATACCCTTTGGCATTTTTTTAAGTGACCCTTTGAGTTATTTGAACATGCCTTGCCATCTTGTTTATTTTCTTCAAAAAATGTCTGAAGGAATTGTTCCTGTCTTTGGCCTTAGGAAATTGCCCTTTGGGATTTTATAAAACGTCCCTAAAATTTTTGTAAAGTCATTTTACAAAGGGATAATAACCATGTTTATTTCCTTCAGAAAAAAAGTCTAAAGGAATTCTTCTCTTTCGAGCCTTTGCCTCTCTCTTTCAGCTTTTTTGTCTGACACATTCCTTCAGACAATTTGTCTGAAGGAATGTCCCTTCAGATTTTATACAAATGTCCCTTCAGGTTTTCAAAACTTCCCTTTGGGATTTTTGATAATGGTCCTTTGTCTTCATAGAATGCCCTTTTTCAAAGGGTATGTACCCTTCAGCTTTCTTGATTGGTCCCTTCATCTTTGAAAATGGTTTATTTCCTTCAGACAAAAAGTTTGAAGGAATTAAATATTTGGGCATTTTATCTTTATTTTTTTTCTTTCAAATTTTCTTTTGTGGCCTTCATATTCCCGAAGAAAATCCTTCAAAACTCTGTTAAGTGCCTTGACGCCTTGAAATGCCTCCTCTCGAAAGGAAAAGACCCTTTGGACTTTTGCAAATGCCCTCTAGAAGAATGAAATAGACCCTTCGGCTTCTTGAAAGAACCCTTTGGACTTTTGTAAATGCACCCTCCTAAAAGGAAATAACCCTTCGGCACTTTTTTAAATGGCCTTTTTTGAGAAGTGCCCTTCAAGTTTCTTGAAATGCCCTTCGGAGAAGTTGAAAGTGTCCCTCAGAGAAGTTGAAAAGAATCTTTCAGAAGAAAAATGACCCTTTTTCCTTATGAAAAAAACTTTCCTGAGGGGAACATACCTTTTGGGATTCCTGAAATGACCCTCAGAACTTTTTAAATGCACCCTTTGGGAAAATGAAAGTGACCATTTCTTGAGGAAGATACCCTTCAGGGTTTTGGAAAAGGACCCTCCTCTTTGGGAAAATTAAAAACAACCTTTCAGAGAAATTGTTTCAAATAAAATGTCTGAAATAATTCCCTATACTTGAACAAAACTATCAAAATAAACATGCCCAAAATAATTCCTCCCAAAATAAATAGGCATTGTTATTTTGTCGTGGGTTCTTTGTGTAAAATTCTACCAAAGGAGAACTTGAATGCCAACACTTGGCCCGAAGGTTGAATATGTATAAACATTGGTCTCTTCTAGACCTGTCCCTATAATTATTCATCACCATAAAAACCTACTTGGATCCCTCCACTATAATGACATGAAAAACTTCGAATGATAAGGGTGGCAATTTGACTTGTGGGGTCAAAATTGTCAACAAGTACATCACTTATAGTCAAAGGTTAGACCAAACGACTACTTTTGGAATGGTTCACACCACTGTGTAGCAAGTCTTGGCATCTCCACTCATTCCAATGTCACCTCTGACACCTCCTCCTCCTCATTCCACACCACCAAGACAACCCATATCAACTTCAAATTATGTTGATTAAGGTGCGCAAGTGGTTAGATTTAATGATTATTTATCTTAGTTGATGCAACCACTATTGGGAAGCAAGAGAGTGATAAATATAACCATGCCAAAGTTTTATGTAGTAACATATCTTTTGGTGACACCTTTTCCAAAGAAATCCAAGATCATCTCTAGGTTGGTTTTTATTTTCTCTAAGGCCTAATTTGTATAAATTTCATAACTAAACGTATAGAAAAACATGGAAGATATGACCATGACTAACCACACTCTTAAGAGGTTCTCATTAGGCACACCCACTCTTGATAGTGATGTGCATAACCTCATATAAATCATTGAGAAAATGATCAATAGGTATAAACAAGATTATCTAACCCAGGAACAGATGAAGGAATAAATTCCTCAACTGGTTAGGTATGTAATTACCTCTTCATTCTGATGTAACCTCCAACTACATCTCAGTTTGATGCTCCAACCCAATTCCCTAAATCAATAAAAATGCAATCTCAATTATAAGTAGGTATAAAAATTATGATAAGACTCTTGAAGTTTGGGTGGAAAAACTACTTTTGGATGTGTTGAAATACATTGAAGAGGCAATAAAAACCTATGAGAATATTGATATGGAGGATGCAAATTAGATCAACATGTCCAATGCCATTGAAAGAACTGTTCATTGTGGGAGAACATGAAAGAAGATATAGAGGAAATGGAAACAACATATGTTGAACTTCTTGTCAAGAGGAGTATTTGAAAAAATAGAAAATGTTCTTTCTTACAATTGATTTGAAAGCATTTTGCACAATATTGATGCGTCGAATAAATCAATTAAAGATTGAAAGAAACAACAAAGGATTGGTGATGAGAGGATTGTCAATGTTTATTTGGATATATTGAGTCTACACTAATATTTGGAAAAGGAAGATGGATTTGAGAAACACCCAGTAGGTGTGATAAAATAAAAATTTAGAAACTTGATCAAAGAAGAACTATTCAAGGAGTGTAATTTCAACATTTCCTACATGAACAAACTCAGGGTAAGTGTATAGAGATGGGGGGACAAAAAGCAGATAAAAATTTGTGTTTATAGTATCAAAATGGTTTCACATACACAGTTTTTAAAATTATGTAATCAGTTATGTGACATAGGCCCGATGCTCACTGAGCCTAAACCATGTACGTAGTTTAATGCATTAAAATTACGTACATGGTTTTAACACATTAAAAACTCTACATGATTATAAAGCAACATAATTATATACATGCATCTGTTGCTTTATACCTAAAGACAAAGTGTTGATGCCATTCATTTGGCATCGATGCAAACCATGACTAGGAGACAACAAGGAGAAATAAATAGTTGACAATGAGACTAGGGCAAGTAAAAAACACTCCAGTAACCCAAATTTAATAATGGCATGCCAAAAGAGAGGCATGCAAACATGTTTTAATGAATTTAGAAATAAAATTAGTTAATTTTATTGCATTTTTGTTGAAATTGTTTTTTTTTTTTTTTTTTTTTTTAGCACATGTAGAGGCTAATGTGATAAGTGGAAATGAACAACAACCTGACCCTCGTAGACCTCCTATAGTTCCTCAATCCCCTTAAGGTAGTCAAGAAGATTTAACAACCCATATCATTAAAAAAATGTCAAACTTAAGAATTTGATTAGGACATTGAAGGATCCCTGTGCAAACAACCCCCACTGAATTTATCTAACAAACACATTACAAACATTATTATATTGAATTGACTCGTTAATGGGTCAAACTGATAAGTGATATGAGTATAGAAATAGATGTAGGGCATACTATTCCAACAAATTATTTTTAGTTGTGGTAAGAGATAAACACATAACCAAAGCCCAAATTTATGCCCTATTCAATGATGGGAAAATTAATGCACCACTAGATGTGGCAGCCAAACAGATTTCAATCCATTAGTGGACTCACAATTTGATCAAACAAAATTTTTGGGGCCGATAGTGGATCGTATTTGATCACCTACCTTGCAACAACAATGAGGTTCCAATGTATTTTTTGAGAAAACTATATTTTGAGTTTTTGTTGAGTGAAGTTCTAAAATATTTAAATTTATTAGAGTTCTAGGGTAGAGGAAAGGGATTTGCACAAGATAGGATAGATGCACGTCTTGCACCTAAATAACTTGGAGAGTAAATATCGACAAACCACATCCTCCTGAGATCTTACCCTCTACAATCAAGCATATTGTAGAGATTGATATTTTGCATGTGATTAAGGTGCTTACTAATACCCTCATTTAGCATCTGAGCCAAGTTTTGCATACCCCTACTAGTGAGTGTGGATATGGTGAGGCTTAATATAGCGCTACTACCTGATGATATCACTATTACAAATCATGTGGTGTTATATGCACTAGAATTAAAGAGGAGGAGGATATTATGCAACCTGCTCATGGTTGTATTTTCATGGGCCTAGATGATATCGATCTCACTATGTTTCAGCCATCTACATTTTCTCATAATACTTTAGCTATAACTTCACAGATATCTTTAATATTTTACTTGTTAAATTTAAAATATTTGTACAATTTAAAAGGTAATAATTATTTTTCATGTAGAAATCACAATAATGTATATGAATTTTTTTATGTTACAACAAGATTTGGATACCACATGTGCATGTGTTTTGTTGCTACTACACCTATATATACCTATATAGAGATGATTTGTAAAGATTAATTAATGTTATGGTTCATTATACATGTGTGTTGTTGTATATATATGCTAAAATGACTAACAATGACATTTTATTTGTTCAATTGATGACCACACAAGACACTCTGCCATCTATTCAAGAGGGAGCAAATGTAGGTATCGCTACTACAATTTCATCTGCACAACTCATCGAGGTATATGAGATTTATTGTAATGTTTAAGTGTAAATATATATGTGTGTTTTGTAATTTTCCTCTGTACTTATGTAAAAATATGACACACAAAACAATTGTCTACACAGACTCCTCCGATGATGTCTTCTAATCCTATTGAAATTATTAGCAAGCGTGACATGGTACAATTGACAATTAAATTTATAAGTTTTTCTATTATATGTTAATGATTTAGTCAATTGGCTTAAATGTTTAAGAACTAGTTTTAAATTTTTATTTTGTATGTGTGTGTGTGTGTTTGTAGGGACCCATCCCTTCCGTTATCATGAGCACATGATCGACTCATGTTGGTGATCTATTTCACACTCTTGTTCGCCAACATGAACCTATCATTGAACCTATTGAGTGCCAATCCCAAATTGACCATGACCACCAGCTTGTGATAAGTGCACCTATGAATATTTTTTTTATCATTTTAAAAACTTAACTTCTTATTTTTTTGAAGTATCTTGTTTCAATAAGGGTGTAAAGTTTATGACAATATTTGCATATGAATAGTTAGATTCATAGATGAGTTTTGAGCAGAAGAGGATCACAGTCAAAAAGATCTGACACCTCCAATTTGAGTAAGGCATCCAAGGGAGAGGCTTCTACAAGCAAGGTAAATAGAGCGATGTGTTTTGTTGATCAGGATCATGTCTTATAACATTTTTTGTATGTCTATATGGCTTGATGTATAGTTGTTTAGCATTATATGCATATACGGCATTGACCTAGGATCTTATATTGTGTTCACATTTTGTACACCCTTATATGAATTTTATGGATATTATATGTATGTATGTATTGTTCAACATTTCACTTTTTAAATATTCTTGTTAATTTGACCTTCTAGATTTTGATGTAATTTATTACATATTCTATTACATATTCAAATTATTGTATGCCTTAAAAAAAATTAAATGTTAAAATTCTACCTTGTAGTCTATTGAATGTTGTTGAAATGTTTGAGAATATTATGTATGATTATGTTATGAAATTATTACAAAACGTGTGGTAAGTGATCATGATGCAAGTAGAACTCTCTTAGATTTGCTTGCTCGGTATCTTTAAAAAATTTAGCCTCCTTGTTCAAATGAATGATGATTTTATGAAGATCATTGATCTAATCAAGGTTATCTCATATCCACAATCTGACCACTGTCCACAAAACATAAACAATCTTGTTAGGTTTTTTCAACTAGACCTCTAGCTTATAACACTCTTCATTGGATCTTGGTCTCAACTCAAATTTTTATATATTTATCATGATTACTCCACACTTTATAAAATTATATGACTCTACTTATATCTTCAACAATCCTATTTTATCAATCTTCAACTAAAAAAATTATTTTTCTCCTTACACAATCATTTAGGCCTTGTTCTAAGGTATGTTAACTTCTCTAATGAAGAATTTTTTAAAAAACTTAAGATCATTATGACTTGGAATGGGTTAAATGTATTATTAAGGTGATTATTTACTCAAATAACCATGTTTACAACTCCTAGATTAGTTCCTTCAGGGAAATGAAAACATAGACTTTTTCTAGTCCTTTCAAGACCTTGACAAGTACGTTTGTCATATGAGAATAGTATGTTTGCCCATTACTCAGATTGTTAAATCCTTCATCAGGTTTATTAAATCCATTTTGACATTACTCAACTTTACATACATATTCCCCTTCCTTCAATGTGATCAATTCTTG